>SJYC01076450.1:0-48244 GCA_006408675.1 Madoqua kirkii
CCTGCCCAGGTCTCAGACACCCAGGTCAGCAAGAACCATTGTCTTGGACACCCTGGGGCCCTGCTGGTCTGCAAGCCACACCCTTCAACTGCTGAGAAGGCACTTCAAGGGGTCCATCCGCAGGGGCCTGTTTGAGCTGAGGCTACACTTTATGAGGGAGAAAACCAGCTTAACTCTGTCTTCCTCTCTCTTTAAATAAGTGGTTTGAAAGTGGGGCAACTGTGCCCTCATGGGACACATCACAATGTCTAGAAACGAATTTGATTGTCACAAATGGGGAATCCAGCAGGCAGAGGCCAGGGACACGGCCAACCAGCCCTCAGTGGATAGGACGGCTCCCACCAGGGGACCACCTGGCCGGATGAGTGGGGGTCGAGGCTGAGACACCCTGGTGAAAGGTGACCCACGGTGAGTGAAGTTTGCCTGTCCTGGGAGGCTGAACTCAGCCTAAGTCTGCTCCTGCAAACACAGGTGGGAAGAAAGCAATCATTTATTTAAATGTCACAGCGAGTGGCTACGCCATGGTCTTAGGGGCCCGACCCCGAGCCCAAGGGAGGCCTCCCGGGACCCGGCCCCGTGGGCGTTACCAGAGCTTCGTTGGCCATCGTCGCCTCTTCCTTCATCTGCAGCAGCCGCCTCTCCAGCTCGTCCCGCGTGCGTTCAGCCTCCTCTCGCATCTGCTTCTCCCGAGCGAGGCGCTGCCGCTCCATCTGCGGGGGAGGCGCAGCTACTGGTCACAGGGGCCACGACCTGTGGACGCCCAGTGCCAGGGTCTGCCTCTGAGGACCCTTTTCCTCCCTGCACTTTAGGGACCCAGCGTGACTCCCCTTGCCCACCACCCTCCATCCTTCTGAACCAGCTTGTCGAGTGGCAAGCCGTGCTCCTTGGAAACTCATCGAGCGGTAAATGAACACACAGCGGAACGCCGAGCCAGCCTCCACCGGGATGGACGGGCGCACTCGTGCATGGTGGGTGCGGAAGCAGCTTTGGCCAACGTAACCTTCGCGCAGGGAGACCCCAGTGGCCCTGCTCTGCGGCTCAAAGTGTGCAATGCAGGCTCCTCCCAAGGGGCAGCTGCAGAGACAGACTGCATTCTCGCCTGCATCCACGGACCCCTCCCACACCCTTAGTCCATCAGCAACGGCTCCACTCTCGCCTCTGACCCTTGGCGATAACGTCATCAACAGCTGGCACACTGTACTTCACAGGGGAGGCGGCAGCAGCCGAGGTACAGACTCCACAGCCTCATGTGGAAGAAACTCCCAAGCCAGGCCTGCGACAGGAAGGAGCCGGGAGGGGACGGGGCCAACTCCTCACGGCACCAGCCCTTCGTGACCACCGCCGCCGCCCTGGCCTTCTGGACTGCTGAATTAATTGGGCCACATGCCGAGCTTGATAAGGGGAACAAGAAGAGGACAAGTGCTATTCTCTCTGATCTCAGGGCCCTAGCTGAGCTCAGAAAGCAGGAGCCAGAAGTGACCAGTGCACTCTTTCCTTCCTTAAATGATTAAAGCCCATCTAATGACTTATTTCTTGCTTTAACCTTTCCCCCAACTCAAGATTTCTAAGACTGCTGCTTTTTCAAATACTAAGCAAAAAAAAAAAAAAAAAGGCACTGGGCATTGAAGGAATGATGCGAAGACAAGCAATAAAATTCTGTAGATTCTTCTCCAATTTCCCTCTTCCAGGTCAATGAAAAGCTTGGCCAATTTGTTCTCGATTTCTACCATGTTAGAATTTCCATTACGTGGATGACTAGATCCTCATTATCATCTGCTTGAAAAATGCCTACAGTCCCTTCTGCTCCCAGCACGGCACCTTCCCTGAGACCTCCACCTCAACCATAAGGAATGTCCCCGTTTGCAAAGCGGTTTCAGCCACAAAGACCCGCAGGTACAGCGTGTCCTTTGATCTGAGACGCAGAAGACAGATCCTCAGCTCCACTTGACAGATGAGAAAATGGAGGCCTGGCAAGTTAAGTCATTCACCGGGGTCTCAGACTAAGTCCCACGTGTGGCACCAAGGTTAACGTCTGTCCTACTGGGCCACGGAGCCCCTGAACTGTGGCTGCCAGATGTCAGGAATGTGCGTCTGCCATCCTCCCAGCTGTGTGGGTCAGGGGTGTGTTCACGTTACTCTCTGCACAGCCTGGAGCTTACACGCTTCCTTGCCCTGTTCAGATTTCTCACTTCTAAGCTCTTCTCTGCCGATAAGGAGGGCAGAGAGGGCTGTTTTTGAAGTTGCCTCTATGACCCCGCGCTGGCCCACAAGCATTTCTTGTCCAACAAAACCCATTCCACTGCCCTCCCCTACCCCACCTCGTGCACACACACACACACACAATGCATCCCAGTGAGTATGTCTATGGCCTGACATCTCAAGAGAGCAAAGAGATGGAGAGCCGGGAGCACAGTGAATCCAACTGGGTGTTGTGTCCTAAATCCCGGGGCCGGGAGCCAGCCTCTTTGGAGGATGCAAAGTTGAGAGCTGCACACAGACTAATCGTCCCCTCCGAGCCTGCGTCCGAGGGCAGCTGACTGCAGCTGCTGCTCCTCTGGCTGGCAGTTCATCCACAACCACGGCTGACATTTGCAGCAGCGAGGCTCACATAAGCTGTGTGGGTTTCGGTGAGTCAGAAAGGTCTATGAGCGGAAAGCAACGGTGTGGATGGTCCGGGCTGATGATAACGGATGCTAACGGAGGCTCCCGGCGCCTGCCACTGCGGCTGCTGTGCCGCCCGGCCTGACCTGCAGCGGGGAAGTGCGGCCGGGGTCTAATTAGCATTCCATCAGCGGGCTGCTGGGTGCGTCCTGTATTCCATCACCAGCTAATTAGAAAAGAAAAAGGCTGGGCACCGGAGACGGGCAGGCAGAAAGAACGAAAGCTTAGCTGCACAGACCAGAGATGGATGGATGGGTAGATGGATGGATAGAAAGATGGACGGATGGATGCGTGTGGGCTGGGCTATCTCTGCCCGAGCCTGTGCTGACCATGCTTCACTCACTTCACTGGAGAAGTAACCAGGGATGTGTCTTTGAGATACCCTGTTACAGTTTATTCCTCATTTCCAGAGCTGACGTCCCACCATCATTTCATCGGCCAGAAAGATCCAATGGGGGGGGTAACATGAGAGCAGGTACGTTCATGATCAGAGCACAGCCACCCCTGACCTCCGGGCCGAGCGCCCACGGGGCCACAGCAGCAGCTCCAACACCCGCTCACCTGCTTTCTGGCCTTCTCCTCCCTGGCCTGGGCTTTCATCTGCTGGACTTCCAAAGAATCGGCCTTCCTTCTTCTCATAAACAGGTCGTGATTCCCAATACACAGCTGGAGAATCTGCGGCCAGGAAAGCAGGGGACGTGTGAACACCTGCGGACACGGGCTGCGTGCAGGGCTACACGGAGACGTGCTCTGAACTCCCGGGCAGCGGCTGCCCGTGCACACCAGTGGGCAGACACAGACGCAGAAAGCACCCGGCTGCCTACTAACAGGAGTGTGGAGGGGAAAACACGCTTCATGCAACACACGATGGAGCGCTATGCAGCAGCAAGTGTGCGTGCAGTCACGCAGGACCGTATTTTTAAGCATCAACATGGATAAATCTCAAAAAAAAAAAAAAGGTAAAAAAAGGCAAGTGATAGAGGAATACAGTTGACAGCACATATATACATTTCAAGAACATACAAAATTTGCCAGTATCCTTGTTTTGCCATATGTGAAATAAAAGTTCTTGAATATCGGGGTGAGGGGGTACTTAGCACACAGCTGAGAACACTGGTCACGCTTGGGAAAGCAGGGGGCTGCTAGGGTGCCAGTGTGGGAGGGGGCTCCCACAGTGATGGGAGTGTGCTGTTTCTTTTTTCTTTTTTGTTCTGCCAGGCTGCATGGTGGGTGGAACTTTTCCGAACAGAGACTGAACCCATGTCCCCTGCAGTGAAAGCACAGGGCCTCAGTCAACCACTGGGCCACCAGGGAAGTCTGGAGGGTGGCATTCCTTGAAGCTGGGTGGTGGCTAAGTAGCTGTTTATTTCTGCCATTCTTTATATCTCATAGATACATTATACTTACCCTTTCATATGTATGAAGTACTTTAATAAAAATAACTTTAAAAAAGTTCCTCATCACAAAATGTAGATCGACTTTTTGCTGGTGGTGGTGTAATGGCTGAGTCATGTCCAGCTCTTGGGACCCCATGGACTGTAGCCCATCAGGCTCTTCTGTCCATGGGATTTTCCAAGCAAGAATACTCGGGTGGGTATTTGCCATTTCCTTCTCCATGGGATTTTTCCGACCCATGGATAGAATCCAAGTTTCGTGCATTACAGGCAGATTCTTTACCAACTGCGCCACCAGGGAAGCCCGTAAGTGTAACTCTTCCGGTGAAGCTAGAGAAGTCCTTCAAGGCTGATTAGGAACGCACATACCAAGCAGGTTATCACTTTACACCTCACAACATGTCGCTCGGATACTGGTTCAAAAAAGGCTTTCAATTTCACAGAAAAACGACAGTCCGTAATAAAAACCAGGATCTTAACTTACCAGCTTATTGACACGAAGCTTTGAGGAGTTAAATTTGAAGACATCGATTTTCTTATCCAAAGGCTTAATGGTAAACTGAAAGGAAAATGCAGAAAACAGCTTCAGTTTCTGACAGCCTAGAGCGCTACCACCAACCGGGCAATTCCACAAAGGTGGCGACCCCCTGGCAAAGATCCTTGTCCCAAGAGGCTCAGGACCCTGAAAGCTGGGTTCTTAGCACCACCTTGAGCTTGGAAACCTGAAGTTAAACCCTAGGTGGGCCCGACCTTGAGGCCAATGCTGGACGGGCCCCCCGGAGTCTAAGGCGGCCTTCAGGAGCCTCTCAACCTGGCCAGAAGTAAACCAACCACCGTCAACGGCTCGACAGGTGACATCAATCACCACCACCTCGCTGGGGGGCCCAGATCTCAAATCCTCAGAGCAGGATGGACATGCTGGTCTGAGACAAAGAACATGACACAGAAGCTAAAAGGTAGGAGTGGGGGGCATTCTGGACAGGGTGAGCAATAGGAATAAAGCAGAGATGGCGAAACGAGCACCGTGTGGGAATGTGTGTACATGTGTGCGTAAGTGGTGTGTGCGTGTGAGAGAAAGACACGCAGCATTAGCTCTTTGATGATAAGAGAAAACCATGGGAGGGGCTTCCCTGGTGGCTCAGTGGTAGAGAATCCACCTGCCAATTCAGGAGACACGGGTTCGATCCCTGATCTGGGAAGATCGCATATGCCCTGAAGCAACTAAACCCACGCATCACAACCGTTGAGCCTGTGCTCTAGAGCCTGGGAGCCCTAAGTACTGAGCCCACGTGTCACGACTACTGAAGCCGGCGTGCCCTAAAGCCTGCGCTCCCAGCAAGAAAAAAAGCGCCGCCGCCACGAGAAGCCTGCGCACCTCAACCAGACAGCAGCACCGGCTCCAGACACGGGAGAAAAGCCTGTGCCGCGGTGAGACCCAGCACAGCCAAACAGAGAAATGCAGTTACAGGTATACACATAGGAGAGAAAACCGATCTGCAGAGTACATCACGAGAAACGCTGGGCTGGAAGAAGCACAGCTGGAGTCAAGACTGCCAGGAGAAACATCAATAACCTCAGAGAGGCAGATGACACCACCCTTATGGCAGAAAGTGAAGAGGAACTAAAGAGCCTCTTGATGACAGTGAAAGAGGAGAGTGAAAAAGTTGGCTTAATGCTCAATATTCAGAAAACGAAGATCATGGCATCTGGTCCCATCACTTCATGGGAAATAGATGGGGAAACAGTGGAAACAGTGGCAGACTTTATCTTTTTGGGCTCCAAAATCACTGCAGATGGTGACTGCAGCCATGAAATTAAAAGACACCTACTCCTTGGAAGGAAAGTTATGACCAACCTAGACAGCATATTCAAAAGCAGAGACATTACTTTGCCAACAAAGGTCCGTCTAGTCAAGGCTATGGTTTTCCAGTGGTCACGAATGGATGTGAGAGTTGGACTGTGAAGAAGGCTGAGCGCTGAAGAAGTGATGCTTTTGAACTGTGGTGTTGGAGAAGACTCTTGAGAGTCCCTTGGACTGCAAGGAGATCCAACCCGTCCATTCTGAAGGAGATCAGCCCTGGGATTTCTTTGGAAGGAATGATGCTAAAGCTGAAACTCCAATACTTTGGCCACCTCATGCGAAGAGTTGACTCATTGGAAGAGACTCTGATGCTGGGAGGGATTGGGGTTAGGAGGAGAAGGGGACGACCAAGGATGAGATGGCTGGATGGCATCACGAACTCAAGGGACGTGAGTTTGGGTGAATGCCAGGAGTTGGTGATGGACAGGGAGGCCTGGCGTGCTGCGATTCATGGGGTCGCAAAGAGTTGGACACGACTGAGAGACTAAACTGAACTGACTGAAACTGGGAGGAAGGCAGGAGCTGGGGGTGGTGAGGTGGGCTGGGGATGGACAATCAGCAAGGCTTAGGTTCGATGTGACAGCAGTCAGGGAGTCACCCCAGATTTCCCAACACGGGGATGGCTTGATGATGCTGTTAAGAGAAGGAACGCAGTCACAAGCGGTGAAGAATGGACTGGAGTAGAGAAGGAAGACATGACCCTCACAGTCAGGGTAGAGGAAGATGAATAAGGACGGGGATGGGGGAGAAATCAGGAGGAGACCCGAGGGCCAGCCTGGGGACTGGCGCTCTCACCTCCTCCTGATGAGATTGGACAGAGCCCAGATTCCAAAGCTGCACTTCGGACGTGAAAAGCCCACTCCCACGAAAGACTTGTTAAGCAGACAAAGGCACTGGAGAAGTCTGTTCTTGGATGCCCCCTTCCCACGCTGTGCTGCCCAGCAAGGAGGGGGGGCACGCGGAGGACAGAGGAATGGCCCTCTGCGTGGCTTTTGGTCAGGTGAGCTGAGCAGCGGTGCTGCTCTTGTGCAGGCTGCTATTTATGAATTTTGAGAGCTTATTTTTGGCTTGGCTGCCAAACCCCAGGGCTCAGTGGGAGACCTCAAGGAGCGGGGAATCCACAGGCTCTGTGCCGCTCTGGGGCACGCGTGCGGCGTCCATGGGTCATCTGGAATAAGCCAGGACTTGTGTTGTCGCAGCACGAGGGAGAATGCCCCAGGCTCCTTCCCATCACGTCCCTCCCGTGCTACGTGAGTTCCTGACGTGATGGCAGGCGACGGTGCCGGCCCCGGGAGACAGAACATTAGAGTTTCGTGTCAGGCTGTACGACGGGAGCCTTTGCTGCCTGGCTTCTGTGAAGGACGAGCAACTCGGGACCTTTTAGCATGCCAAGTGTGCGGATGTGCCATAAACAGACTTATGAAATTAGAGATGAGAAACTACCGGCGTGCCCTACGGCTGGTTCGAGCCACATGGAACTTTCCATTTCAGGGCCTTAAAAAAGAAATACCTTAAATGCTCATCTCTTGGGCTACGTGCAAAAAATCTGAAAGCCAGAATGTTTTGAGTTAAGAGGCTCAATCTGTCTCGTCAAGCGTGGCCGAGGGGAGCTCAGCCACGTATTGGCAATCGGGGGCCTGGTGTTCCTATCCTCAGAGCTGCTACACGAGGGAAGGGCAAAAACAGGAAACCGGCTTGGAGGTGGGGGCCTGCAGGCGAGCACGTGAGCCATCTCTTACTCACCCCCTCCGCGCTCGGGCCGAGCTGTGCAGGCACCAGCCCACCGCAGGGCACGGCCCAGGCCTGCACTCCTGGGCCCCGTGTCCTGGGTCTCGGGGCTCGTCCTCTGTGTCTCCCCGGACACCGCCGGGGCCGTGGCTTCTGCTGGTGTCCCCCCCTGCCAGACACAGCTCCCCTGATCCCTCGGGTCCCCGCTTCCCAAGGGGGCTCGGAGCAGCCAGAACACAGCCCCGCCTCCCGCGGCGGTGTTCCCGTGAGGGCTGAATCAGAGCCGGGGCGAAGCTGCTGGCTGGCAGAGAAGCGCCGGATCGTCACCCTCTTTGTCACCGGCCCTTCACGCTGCAGCTATGTGTCATGGCAGCTGAGTCACCGCTTGACGAGAACTTCCTTGAGGGCTGAGACCGCGTTCGCTCCGTCTTTGTTTCCCTCACAAAGCCTGACACCAAGCAGATGCTCAAAAATTCCTTGAAAATTAACCATGGAGGGGGACTTCCAGTGGTTAGAATCCGCCTGCCAAGGCAGGGGACACGAGTTTGATCCCTGGTCCGGGGACTAAAATTCCTCATTTCTTGGGGCAATTAAGCCCGAGCGCGATTGAGCCCGAGCTCTCGAGCCTGGGAGTCGCAACTGCTGAGGCCTGAGCACCCTACAGCCTGAGCTCCCCGACAGGAGAAGCCACTGCAGTGAGACGCCCCCGCACGGCCACTAGAGAAAGCCCACACGCGCAACGAAGAGCCGGCACAGCCAAAAGCAAAGCGATTACCAATAACACGGTTCTTAGACCTTAGCCACGAATGCGCGAGTGAGTGAATGGGCACAGGATTACAGCAGGTGGGCAGCGTCACCATCCTGCGCCAGTCAGCTCCGTCACTCACTCTTTGCAACCCCATGGACTCCTTATTACTCTATAGGACCATCCTACACAGTAATGCTTGAATTCTGCGTTAGGGTGTTCATCCAGGTTATCCGAAGTTCCTTATTCTTGAGTTCTTATAAACAAGTTAGTCTGATATCCTTGTTTATATCACTGCTGGTATGTATATGTTATTTGTATAGTATATATGATACATACAATTCATGTATGTATCATGGAGATTCGCGTGAGTGAATACAAGTCTCTCTCAGTCGTGTCTGACTCTTTGCGAGGCCATGGACTATATAATCCATGGAATTCTCCAGGCCAGAATACTGGAGTGGGTAGCCTTTCCCTTTCCCAGGAGATCTTCCCAACCCAGGGGTTGAACCCAGGCCTCCCGCATTGCAGGCGGATTCTTCACCAGCTGAGCCACAAGGGACGCCCTACGAAGATGTATGTATATACGAATGCCTGCATCACACTGAATCAAGCTCTGGTCACAGAGAGAGTTTAATAAACACCACATTTAAGAGACAAAGAGAATTCTCACCAGAAATAGAAAGCCAAGGAATAAGAAAGGGTTACTTTCTGGTTTGTTTACAGTTCTCTGGGGCTTAGTCCTGACAAGTTGATCTTCCCGGTCTCTTGTTAGTCAGTAGGGAGGGTTTAGTGATACTATTTGAAAACAGGATGCCAATATTGTTCTCTAAATGCTATGAAAATCAACAAGCAAAAACCCAAAGCCTGGGAATTAAAGGATCTGGCTGCTAACAAGCAGCAGGCTGGCCTGGGCTGCTCCGGAGGAAGAGAGACAGAGAAGGTTCAGTTGGGCTGCCGGGGTGTCTGCTGTGCAGACTCGACCTACCTCCTTGTCGCTATAGGAGATGTTCCGGATTTCGTTCCACGGGAAGGAGATCTTGGGGGTCAGTCTGTTCTCAGGGTCATAAATGTGAAGCCCCAAAGCATCCACTCCAAGCAGCAGCTCTGTGCCCTTTTTATTCTGTAGATTCGACAGAGAACAGCCACCGTCAGCTCTGGCTGAGGCTCGAGGTCTTGCTCAGCCTCCACAAGAACTGACATAGACCATTACGTGTGACAACTTTCCACAACTCCTGACAGAAATCACCACTATCCTCGAAGCCGGGGGGCCTCCAGCCTCCTGCAGTGGGGCAGGGGGCGCCAACATGAGACAGTTCTTACGACTGGGGTGTCCCAGGGAGGGGGCCCCGGGGGAGCCCATCACCGCCTCAGGTGCCTTGCGCCTCTGCCAGCAAGAGACAGAGCGTGAGTTGCGTGCTCAGCCTTAAGCTGCGCCCAGCTCTTTGCAACCCCGTGGACAAGAGCCCGCCAGGCTCCTTTGTCCATGGTACTCTCCAGGCACGAATACTCAAGTGGGTTGCCACTTCCTTCTCCAGGGGATCTTTCAACCCAGGGATCAAATCCACGGCTCCTGCACTGGCAGGCGATTCTAGATCACTGAGCCACCTGGGAAGTGTCAGCGGCTAAAACGGCAGTAACGGAAGTGTCGTTACTGCTAATTACATAGCCGGCTTATCACAGATGGAGAATAAAAACCTGTAGGGTTAAACACCCCTCATGTGAAAAGAAGAAGTGGCTGTACTACCAGAAAGAAAATTCTAAGAGCTGTGATCAGGTGGCTTTATTTTACTTTAAAATGCAGTTTCAATGTGATAAAGCACGGGTTCTGTAGTAGACTGTTAACTGTGGAATCCAGGCAGCGGGTGTACAGAGGTCCTCACTCAAAAGTCTTCCAACTTCCCTGTATGTTGGAAATTTTTATTGTAAGATATTGGGGAGAAAAAAATATCAAAATGAATTGAAAGTAAACTACACTCCAATAAAGCTGTCTGAAAACTTAACTGACAGGTCGCATGCAGGCTGCGCCTCTGATGGCAGTCCCGCCAGCACCCGGCACACTGGAGGGTGATGCCCTGGGCCCTCACGTTGCGGACCAGGTACATGCCTCCTTGGGTGCGGGCCCCTGCCCTGTGCAGTCTGGTCCGCGAACAGCGGTGGTGGCCAGCTCCCTGCGTCTGACTCCCTTGCTGACAACAAGGAAAAGGAACCAAGACTCCAGGGCAGGAAAACAGGTCGGCAAGTGAAGGACATGCCCCGACTGTGAGGAGAAGTACCAAGCTAACAGCAGGTGGAGGAGAAAATCTTTTTACTCCATCTAACACCCTGGAGTCAGGTGCGATCACCAAAGCGTGAGGGAGAGCTGTGAGCTCGTCTGCAGGGCTCTTAAAACCACTGCATTAACACAAGTGAGGCCTTGTGCTTTCAAAACCGCGAACAGCGGTGTGGCCAGCTCCCTGCGTCTGACTCCCTTGCTGACAACAAGGAAAAGGAACCAAGACTCCAGGGCAGGAAAACAGGTCGGCAAGTGAAGGACATGCCCCGACTGTGAGGAGAAGTACCAAGCTAACAGCAGGTGGAGGAGAAAATCTTTTTACTCCATCTAACACCCTGGAGTCAGGTGCGATCACCAAAGCGTGAGGGAGAGCTGTGAGCTCGTCTGCAGGGCTCTTAAAACCACTGCATTAACACAAGTGAGGCCTTGTGCTTTCAAAATCTACATTTTGGAAAACAAGATATTTCATTATGTTTCTAACTTAAATTTTTAGAGGGAAAAAAAAAATGGATCCCACCCTCTTGTCTCCTATCATGATGATTCCAAGACTTCTAGAGAATAAACAGAGAGAGGCGAGGACTGAAGAAGCCCCTTTTAAATTGTTTCAAGCACACAGCTTTCTTAGATGATGGCGAAACTTGAGGAACGTTAACACTAATACACTATAATATTCCTCACCCTCATCTGTCATGCAATATGAGACATATACGCACAGAATAGTATAATGTAGTCTGACTGCTGCTGTAGAATTAGTGCCCCCAAAGAAACTGGTTTTTGCTGTTGTTGTTGTTTTTTAAGAATTATAAAAATCTAGTTTTCTACAATGTAGGTGGTGGGGCAAGAGACGCTATATGGACAAAATCACAGAAATGTGTCAAATGAGTCTGCCCTTAAAGAAACCAAATGATTGGCAAATACGAATGGATAACATTTTACAAAACAACCTTCAGCATTATCATGGAAAACCTTTCAGGCATTTGTACACTGTACAAAATGACACGATTTGTCAGTGTGCCTTATTTTATGCAAATAACCCATTAAAGATATGTATTTAGAAAACAAAGTAGAAAGCTACCTCGAGGGTATTTTAAACGTGTTTCAATTTACCTAAATGTAATACAAAATTTGGGAGAAGGAAATGGCAACCCACTCCAGTATTCTTGCCTGGGAAATTCCATGCACAGAGGAGCCTGGCAGGCTACAGTCCATGGGGTCTCAGAGAGTAGGACATGACTTAGTGATTAAACAATAAATACAGAATTTATGGACACTCCAAAAAGGAAAGCAAGCCTTAACTGTAACGACTAAGGTGGCCCAGTGCGGACGGTTGTTGTGTTTTTTTTTAACTGTCTGCTCATCTACAGCTTGGAACCGGCTATGAAATAGGTCAGCAAATTGCATGAATTCTTTGGAAGGCACTGCATCCAGCAACAGAACCTTGGGAGAAAGATGCTCAGCGTGCTAAAAAAATAAAAATAAAAAAAGATGCTCTGAGGGATGGACGGGGGGCTGAAAACAAATGCTTCTCCAGTGTACAAGCCACGGGTTCCCAGAGGACAGCGGAGTATTAATGGTCTGAACAGAAAACCAATTAGCCTGCCAGGGAGAGTTCCCACCCAAACAAATCAGTAATCTGTAAAAGCAGCTTCACTCTCCTCGTGTCCTGAGGGGAGAAAGTATTTACAGGTGATCCCCGTGGGCCCGGATCTTACAGAGCCAGAAATAACCGAATGTTCCACCGGAGCATTCAGACGGGCCCCCGAGGCTCCCCCGGCACCTCGTTACCAGCATCTAATTGAAGGCCCAGAAGAGAAACTGAGGCTCTCGGACCCTCTCCCCTGCCTCTCCCCTTGTTGGCCACCGAACCGGCCAAGTGTCTGCCACCCTGGGACCAGGAAGGAGCCATCTCAGCAGTCTGCCCCTGATTCCGCCTCCATCTACGCCCCAGGAACCCGCAGGGGCTTCCACACACCCGGATTGTGAAGTAGTTCACACCGTACATCTCCAGGTCCTGGGCTATCTTTAAATACTCCATCTCCGCTTCGTCCCTGCGAAGAGAAGGAAAGACTCCGTCACTGGAGGGTAGCGGGCGCCAAGCTGAGCCTCGAACCTGCGTGAAGACGTGAGCAGGCAGCTCCCAGCCCGGCTCTGCCCAACCGGAGTTCATTCACCGCACTGAGGTCAGGCAGAACTTCCCATCCCCGTGAAAACGAGAGAACAGATTCATTAGTGTGTCTCTTGGCTTCAATTTCACGGCTTGCCCTTGGTAAACAGTGACACCCGTCTCAAGTAATTCGAGATGAGCACGTGGTGTATCTGCTCCCTCAAATGGATCTGGATGTTCAGAATTTTATTTCAGCGGTTGCTTTATCCAACTGCGTGATTTCTTCACCTAGAAGGTTTTGGTAACAAAGCATCTCTGTCTGCAAGCAACCTGAGAGCTCCCTTCCTGACCTGATTCCTTTGAGTGTTGCTGGAGGTTGGGGTGAGAGCAATCCAGGCTGTAGAACCCCAGCCAGGACGCCTACTTCTAAGTTATGAGTCAGACTTAGAGGCAGCTCTTGAAGTAGTGATGACTTGCAAAAAACTCTCAGACAGGTAGAGTGTTGAAACATCTTAAGGCTATGACCTTGCCTTCTTCTCTTCTCCAATCTCAAAATGGCCTCAAATGAATTTTAAAAATTCAACCCCGAGGGGACACCGGGGTGGGAAGCTGAAGCAACTTGAAATCACCCGTGTATTGCTGACACACCATTGTCTGGAAGACTGTTTGATGTTATTCGTCACAACAAAAACCAGGAAACAACCCAGCAACCTAAATGCCTGTCAACAGCAGGGTGAATAAATGGTGTGGGGGCTATTAACACACTGGAATAGTATGTAGCAATGAAAAAGAAAAGGGGCCCACCACCACAGGCTCACATCACACAATACGACCCTGAGTAAAAGAAGTGAGGCCCAGATAACAGAAACTGATCGCACTCATGCCATCTTTAAAGCTGACCACAGCAACCCGTGGAGCCGCGTGTGGGAGAGTAGTCAGCTCTGGGGAGGAATGAAGGGGGGTCACCTGGTGTTTTCACTTGGTAAGAGTCCATCAAGTGTTACAGTTAACGACTTGTCCACTTTCTGGCACACTTTTTTTAAGAGTTAAAAAAAATGTCATAGGAAGTTGGTTTGGAAAACAGAAAAAAATATACGTTAAAGGCTAATGAGAAGATGATTAATTCCCAAAGTGATTGGGGAAAAGCTAACGATGCTTCAGCTCAGTTCAGTTCAGTTGCTCAGTCATGTCTGACTCTTTGTGACCCCATGAATTGCAGCACGCCAGGCCTCCCTGTCCATCACCAACTCCCGGAGTTCACCCAGACTCGCGTCCATCCAGTCAGTGATGCCATCCAGCCATCTCATCGAGATACAAAATTTCACCTTTGAGATCACAAAAGTTAGATTGGTAATTGTTGGGGATTGGATGGAGGAGGGAGGTGGGGCCCTTTCACACTATGCCCACGGGCATGTTAAGGGTACAGCCTTTTTGCAGGACAATTTGGGAGACACCTTTCAAGACACAAAACGCTCACCTCCTTTGACTCAGCAACTCTTTCTTCTGAAAGATCTCTCCTCAGAACGACTCATACAAGTATATCATGATGTAAGATTGTACACTGCAGAACATTCCGTGAAACTGAGAAACCTACAGCTATTCCAAACGCCATCAGTCAAGGGATGGACGCAAAAGCTACAGGGCACGCACACAACAGGAATCTTACAATGGACCTGAATGAGCAGTGAATGTGGCAGGTCTGTACATCCCGACAGGCGGGAGGTACCCACGGCCCCACGCGCTAGCAGAGGGACACACACGGCACCGGGGCCCGGAGTGGCCGCCAGCACTCCCTTTTTCTTCTGTGTACTCCGGCACTGTATTTTGTTCAACAAGCACGTCCCAGTTTTGCAGTTCCTTAAAAAAGAAAAAAGAGGCCCACGGGGAAACGTCCACCAGCGAGGAGCAGCCTCACCTGGCTCGGCCTCGGTGCTCCGCGTACCAGGCTGTGATCCTCTCCTCCCACATTTCCGGAGTCATCTGATACAGATTTATTACCTGGTGGGGAAGAGAGCAAAACAAAACACCCCCACACGAAGGAAGTTTGAGTACTGTGCACCTTTTTGATAATATGCGTCATTTTTACAAAGCAGCAAGGCGTGCACGTGTGTGTGTGTGTGTGTTAGCCGCTCAGTTGTGTCTGACCCCTTGCGACCCCATGGACTGTAGCCCTCCAGGCTCCTCTGTCCATGGAATTCTCCAGGCAAGGATACTGGAGTGGGTAGCTATTCCCTTCTCCTGGGGATCTTGCCCACTCAGAGACTGAACCTGGGTTTCCCACATCGCAGGCAGATTCTTTACCATCTGGGCTGCCAGGGGAGCCCCAAAAGCCGGACACAAGGGGCCGATCGCAGGCAGAGGTGGGTGAGTAAATGAGCATCGTTCGATCTGAGTCACAACTCAGAAGGCTGCACCACTCCGCGGGCTGGCTGTGGCCCCTCTCTCCCGGGCCATGCAGCCCGGAGGCAGGACCTTGCTCAGAAGCAGGACTCCCTGGCCTGAGAGCTGCCTTTGACTCTCACAGAAGCCGTCAGGGGCGCAGGTCAAACCAGGGGCAAGGGGGGAGCAGGCGTTTATCACACATGACAGGTGAGTGGAACTGGAGAATCGAAGTGGCTAAAGAGAGGACAGGCCTGCTTCTGTGGCTAATCAACCAGACCAAAGACACCAGGGATTAACAGCTGCAGCGCCCACCCATCTACCTGCCCCCTGCAGCTACAAACAGCTCACTCTGCTGGGCTGAACTCCGGTTGCTCCATGGCCCTCCCTGGGAACCAGTGCTGCTCACCCACCTTTAAAGAAAGGACCAACTACAGGCCAAGCCTGTTCTGATAACCCCAAAGGAATTCCACAAATCTTTACTCAAGACCGATGACAAAACATTTATGAGAACGTTCTCAATACGGCCATCCTGCATTCCTGCGGGTCCTTGGGTTATGTCTTCCCAAACGGGAATTTTGACGTCTTACCCTTTTTGGAAGCAATTCTCTTGGGCCAGAAACCCCCGCTTGTGAACAGAGGGGTCGTAGTCGCCGTACTGGAAGGAGAAGAGAAGGTGAATGAGGGATCGAGATTCTAGAGACAACTGCGTTTCTGAAGAGGTCGACTTGGCCTCCGTCCCTCCCAGCTCCCGGGAAGCAATGCAATTCCGATGACAAGTCAAGATTTCAACCTCGCTAGTTTGTTATCCTCGGATGAAGATATAAAGCTGATTATATCTGTGAACAGAGTCACATAATCCCATACAGGATGGATGGGTGACGTGCTAATAAGAATGTGACATTTGCAGAGAAATGGGGCTACATTTTCTAACTCCTGAAGGAAGCCACTGCTACCAAAACATTAGGTTTTGAAAACAGACAACGAAACACAACTGGGTGTGAGATGTGATTAGCATCCGGTGATAAGAGTCTTACCTACACACACTCCTAAGAGGCTGGGAATTGGAGCTAAGTGCTAGGTGGGAGCTGGGGACAGTGCTAGCAATATTTTTAATAGCTTTCATTCAAAGCTCTGAAAAATGCTTTGGAAAAATCTGATGCCAACACTCATCCGTACTGTACAGACAAACAAATAAATAAATGAAAGTTAACTGATTTTCCTAAATTTGCAGAGAGAATCACTAGGAGGGCCAGAAATCGGCCCTGCATTTTCATGTACCCACAGGGGACAACAACTTGGAACTTCCTGATTTCAAAACAATTATCTCTTCCTTTCATAGAAAGTTAGTCTGACCAAGAAATAATCAGAAATGAAGGAGTTTTTTAAAAAAGAAGCTAACCATAAAATATATAGAACATCAAACCCTGTCTCTTGTCAATTAGCATTCAGTGGTTTTCCTCTTGATCCAAAATGACAAAGCTCAGTATTTTAGTACAACCTTCTAGAAACATTTATGCTTTTCACTACCAACTCTGACAAAAAAAAAAAAAAAAGGTTTGGCAGTTGGTTCTACATCCCACCAAAACGGATCCGGACATGGCCCACCCCTCTCATTTCCAAGAATCTCAGTTTAGATTTCTGGTGTGTGTTTCAATCGACACTCCTGGGATTGAAAAGAGATGTTTACCATCAACTGGAAATCACGCCTTCTTCCCATATCACTCTTCTGTAAAAGCCCCAAGGATCAATATCTCTTAGGAATCTCATAATTATCTTGCAAATAGAAGAATTCTACTGCACTGTTTTTTCAGTTTAAAAAAATTCAGTCTCAGCTCCTTCACTTCTTAGCAGTGACCTTGGACACTTTGCGTCCCAGTTTTCTCATCTGTAAAATGGGGATAATATCAGTACATATCTCACAGGACTCCCCTGGGGGATCAAATGGAATACCCATAAAAATTTTTTTAAACTATGACTAACACACAGCACTCAATACAACTTGATGTCAAAAGATAAAGACTCAGGTCATGCCACCTCTCCAAGCCGGCTTCCAAATTGTCAAAGGAGAGCGTCGGTCTCGGGGGATTCTGAAGGGGCACTCTGGACTGTCCCGAGCCCTCAAGTGGGGAACCTTCTCTCTAAAGCTCAGCTTCCCCTGTCTGGAAAGCAAGGGTCAGAACAGTGCCTACCTCCTGGGGGGTGTGTGTGTGTGTGTGACAAGGATGAAGAGTCAGGAACCGTTCTGCACGGTGTCCCGCTCATAAGGCATCAGGTGTCACTGTCGGGCCCCGTGTTATTCATAAAGACGCTGGTCACTCTTGGCTTCTCTGATTTTGGAGGGACAGAATGATGAACAAAGCCCTCGCTGTGCCTGCAAGCCTCTCTGAGTGCTTCCGCAAGCAGATATGCAAAGTGAGAGCTGTAAATTCAGGTTCCAAAGGCTTGCAAGAGTAATGACCCACATTATCATACTGAGCTCCCAGCTACGGCACTGATCAAATGATCAAACGTTACATCTGAGCACCGGGAAGGTGGCAGGGACGCTGCTGAAGGAACTTCTCCCCTGGACTAGTTCCACTGCGGACATTAAAGCCACCTTGAGGTATGGGTCTGCTCTTAAATGTCTTTAAAACAAAACTAAAGAAGAAGGTCCTCAAGTTGTGGCAGCTGGTGAATATAAAGGAGAGTCACACCGCCCCATGGATGCAGACGGCTGTTCCCCCGTCTTTCATGTACAGAGGCTCCCTGGTAAAACAAGCAGGAGTGAACCTGCTGGGAAGCTATAATGAGGCTTGGGATTCAGGCCTCTGCACCTGCATGGGCCGTGACCTAATTTTATATTCATAATCGGTGTTCTTGCATTAAAAGAACCCCCTAAATCACAGAAGCTCCTGGCCCCACAAAACCTGGGTCCACCCCTGATATAAACCAACGGAATTTAAATTCAAGAAGGGAGTTCACCGGCCTCCTGGGAGGAAAAGCAAGCAGAGCAGCAGAGACGCTCTAGGCTCGCAAGGGGAAACGAGGGGCGGCTGGCCGTTTAGTGAATTTTAAGGACACGTCAAGAGATGGTGTCAAGTGGGCGTGAAAACGCAAGCACAGAGTAGACAGCACACTCGGGGAAGACCCAGGACGCTCGGGGTGATGTCCACGCTTAGGGCAGGGAGAGAGGAATCGGTTCACGCTGAGACCAAATTAGATTTTAAGAAACCAATCTGCCAGTGAACGATGAGGGAAGTCAAGAGCTTAATGACATGTGGGTCTTTGCGTCTTAAACTTCTCTCCCAGAAGCCTTTCGTTTTCATCAGTTTCATTGTACCACCTCTGGCCACTTGTGAGAAGTTTAGAGCTTTGCGGTAGCCTCCTGGCCCCCCATCCCCAACTTCAGAGTTTAAAAAGCAAATGTCTCTGTGGCTATAAATAGCATGTTTCCATCCCTAATGTATGGTTTAAAGAGAGTCTGAAGGTATCTGCTTTTCATTGTGGTAAACTGCGACAGGTTTACTCACAACAAAAGAAATGAGGAAAAAAAGAAAGGGGTCCACCTTTTAAAGGGCTCTCAGAGTCACTTCTTCAACAGAAACCCATACTTTCCTCTGCTTATTTATATGAAGAATGAGACCAAACGATCTGAAGAGGATTTCACAAAACACAAAGGTCTAATCATACATATATAGAATAAGTAGTTAGATCCCTACCACATACCAGTCACTAAATTCCACATGGATTAAAGACTTAAACTTATAAACAGAAATCCATAAAAACATCAGGATAAAATACTGAAGAACGTGTATATTCAGGTTAATGAAATCATTTGAAATCAAAAGTCACTTAAAACATGAAAAAAACTGACAAGACTGACATGTAAAAAGAGATAAAAGATTAATATTCATAATGTATGCAGCTCCTGTAAATCAACTGCTGTTCAGTTGCTCAGTCGTGTCTGACTCTTTGAGACCCCGTAGACTGCAGCACACCAGGCTTCCCTGTTCTTCACTGTCTCCTAGAGTTTGCTCAAAGTCATGTTCATTGAGTTGATGACTTAGGGACCAAACAACAACAAACCCCTGTGCTATGTAGTACAAATCTCGTTTCAGCTTAGTCCAGCCACTCAGTTGTGTCCCACTCTGAGACCCCATGGGCTGCAGCACGCCAGGCTTCCCTGTCCATCATCAACTCCTGGACCTTGCTCAAACTCATCTCCATCGAGTCGGTGATGACATCCAACCATCTCATTCTCTGTCATCCCCTTCTCCTGCCTTCAATCTTTCCCAGCATCAGGGTCTTCTGCAATGAGTCAGTTCTTCACATCAGGTGGCCAAAGCATTAGAGCTTCAGCATCAATCCTTCCAATGAATATTCAGGATTAATTTCCTTTAGGATTGTTTGATTTGATATCCTTGCACTCCAAGGGACTCTCAAGAGTCGTCTCCAACATCACAGTTCAAAAGCGTCAATTCTTTGGCAATTTCATGGGTTTGAAATATTTCCATGTGTGTTTGTGTGCTAAGTTACTTTGGTCATGTCTGACTCTTTGCAACCCTATGGACCATGGCCCACCAGGCTCCTCTGTCCATGGGATTCAGTTCAGTTCAGTTCAGTTGCTCAGTCGTGTCCGACTCTTTGTGACCCCATGAATTGCAGCACACCAGGCCTCCCTGTCCATCACCAACTCCTGGCATTCACCCAAACTCATGTCCATCGAGTCAGTGAAGCCATTCAGCCATCTCATCCTTTGTTGTCCCCTTCTCCTCCTGCCCCTAATCCCTTCCAGCATCAGGGTATTTTCCAATGAGTCAACTCTTTGCATGAGGTGGCCAAAGTATTGGAGTTTCAGCTTCAGCATCAGTCCTTCCAATGAACACCCAGGACTGAGCTCCTTTAGAATGGACTGGTTGTAGTCCAAGGGATCTCCTTGTAGTCCAAAGGACTCTCAAGAGTCTTCTCCAACACCACAGTTCAAAAGCATCAATTCTTTGGCACTCAGCTTTCTTCACAGTCCAACTCTCACATCCATACACGACTACTGGAAAAACCACAGCCTTGACTAGACAGACCTTAGTTGGCAAAGTAATGTCTCTGTTTTTCAATATGCTACCTAGGTTGGTCATAATTTTCCTTCCAAGGAGTAAGCGTCTTTTAATTTCATGGCTGTAATCACCATCTGTAGTGATTTTGGAGCCCCCCAAAATAAAGTCAGCCACTGTTTCCACTGTTTCCCCATCTATTTCCCATGAAGTGACTGGACCAGATGCCATGATCTTCGTTTTCTGAATGTTGAGCTTTAAGCCTGAAGTGGGTTGCCATGCCCTCCTCCAGGGGACCTTCCTGACCCAGAGATCAAACCCTCGGGTTTTAGGTCTTCTGCATTCCCGGGAATGCAGTAGTCTCACCTGAGTTACTGGTGAGACTGAGCCCTTTTTGTATTTACAGGTTCTTCTCCTGTTCTATAAACTGCCTACTATTCATACCCGATGCTCCCATTGTCCTGCTGTCTTTTTTCTTAGAAACTTATGAGTTCTTCATATTCAAGGATGTGCCTGGAATTCTACTTCTAGAGATGAACCTTAAGGGGCAAAAGCTTTAGCACATGTACACAAGGAAGCATATAGTTTTCAGTAAACACTACTTATAATAGGGAAACAGCAGAAACTAAACCTACCTCATCCTCAGGAGGATGGAAGAATAAATTAGGCTTATTCATCAATGGCTAGCATACAGCAGTTAGAATCAATGAACTACATCTACACGTCCAACATGACATATCTCAAAAGCAACACTGAGAGAGAGAAAATACCCATTTGTAAAATGATAAGTCCCTCCAAAAGGGAGATATGCAGAGGACAGCACCACTTATATCAAGCTTTCCCTTCTGAGTATTTTCCCTAGGTGTTATATTCTTCCTGGGCATCTTGTATTCTTTAAGCTTCGCTGTTATTCTGGCTGTGCCGGGTCTTCACTGCTGCCCACAGGCTCTCTAGTTGCAGCAAACGGGGGCTGCTCTGCAGCTGTGACGCATGGGCTCTCACTGGCGGCTTCTCTTGTTGAGAAGCACAGGTTCTAGGCGTAAGGGCTTCATTAGTTGGGGCCCCAAGGGCTCGAGAGCTCAGGCTCCGTAACTGTGGCCCACCCGCCCAGCTGCTCCTTGGCCTGTGGAATCCTGCCGGACCACGGATGGCGCCCGTGCTCCCCGCGCTGGCAGGTGGACGCCCCGCCACTGGGCCACCAAGGAAGTCGTTTCTACCTGGACATTCGAAGCCAGCCTCCTCCCATCCAGCCGAGCACTGCCCAGAGTGTGAGGCCCGCGGTCTTGTCTGGATGGCCACCACAGCCTTCCACCAGGTCTCCTCGCTTCCAGACTGCTATTCCTCCATTCTGCCCTGCACACAGCCGCCAAAGGAAGGATCTGTCTAAATATAAACTCTCCCCTGGCTCTGTGTCACCCACAGGGTGAAGTTAAGACTCTCTGTGGTCTGATCCCAGCAGACCTCTCCAGCCTCAACTCTTACCCTCGCTCTACCTACCCTTTGCAGATACCCAACTCCCGAGTCGCCTTTTGGCGCTCTGCCCGATTGGCATCAGAGCGCACTGAGAAACAACAAGCCTCCTCTCCCTCCCAGCAGCCCTTCCTCTCTCCGAGCACTAGGAATCTGCTGGCCAGCCCTCCAAGTCTGGGGAATTATATACCATCCCCTCTCCAAGTCATTTTTAATAAGAACACATTTTCAAACTGTCAATATGAAATCCAACAGGTGGCTTAAAACATTGCAAGATGGTTTGGTGCGTCACATGACTAGGCCAAAAAAACCCCAACCCCAAACCAGCCCATATTTTTAATTGAAATATAACCTAAACCCCAACTATGAAATATGGTTCTTGTTAACTGAACCATGTGATTAATATCTGTATTTATGCTTTAAGGGTAATTGTTTCTCTGTGCTTTAGAATGAACTGTGTCTTTATCAGCTGAACAGCTGAAACACTGTGACGAACACATTAGTGCGTAATTACAACCCAAGTGTCAATGCACTCAAACTCACTTTCCCCACCACACTTTCACAGTTCCTGTCTGTCTCAGAAAGGTTGTGGAAACAAGAAATGGAAGGAACGGGCACAGTTTATTGAAAAGTTTGGAGGGTGTGACCAGATAAATGAACCCGGGGCTTAGTGACAGGGGAGGCACTAGTGTGGAACCCAGAGCCCCCTCTCATGGCATGAGCCAAAGCTAAGCGAGGCAGTCAGACTCTGGGGCTCTCATCCTGCCTCCATTCTCTAGCTCCCTTTTCCTTCAAATCCCATCCATCAGGAAGGGGGCTATGGGGGACTTCCCTGGTGGACCGGTGCTAAGACTCTGCCTTCTGATGCAGGGGGCACGGGTTTGATCCCTGGTCAGTGAGCTAAGATGCCACATGCCTCTTGGGCAAAAAAACAAAAAATAGAACATAAACAACAGAAGCAGTACTGTAACAAATTCAACAAAGACTTTAAAAATGGTACACATATTAAAAAAAAAACACTCAAAAAAATAGTGGGCTATAAATTCCAATTAAAACAAAATTAACATCAAGTATTGTGAGCCAAGTTATTAACCTTTTCTGATCCTTAGCTTCCGGAAAAGACTCCTCTGAGGAATCTCAAGAAATATTCATGTTATAACACTGTGTAAAACGGTAAAATGCTACAGACGTATAAGATCGGATCAACATTACAACCAGGGGCACCCTACTCACATCAACAGCTGTCCTAGAAACTGGAAGTATGGTCCAATAATCCTTAGCTTCCCAAATGCAGCCTAGAAGCCATAGATCACCTTTGTTTGTACGACTGTGACAATTTACACTGGGAAAAACAGCTAGAACACACTTCTCCATATGACCACACATGCTGTCTGTGCATCATTTTCATCTCTAAATTAGGAGGATCCAAATCAGGAGGGCTTTCCTACAGTGAAACCTGTTTAAGCAAACATCTGCTGGTTCCCTGAAAAGTTTTTTTTTTTTTTTTTTTCACAAGTAGCCTTTGAATTTGCTCCCCCCAACCCCAATTTGTGCAAAGACAGGGTGGCCTTTGAGAACTGAAGTCCTTCAGTGGGAGGTGATATACTTGAGAGCCTGGGCCCCCTCTTGGCTGGGGAGAAAGCGGGCGGGAGAGGAGCTCGGTTCCAGGCCAGGAAGTGCTCAGATTTAATGAAAGTGACAACAACTGCTTCATCACTGTCAGGGCGCTACTGATTGAAAGGACACGTTTTTTCCCCTGTTATTAACATTCTTAATCAAAGCAGAAAAGGAAGCATATGTTTTAGTTGAATCCAGGCCCATTCTGTTTTCTCAATTACTCACTTGTCAGGGCAGCAGGATAGGCAAGGCACAAGATGCAATCCCAAGGCCGCGGGTTCTGCCCTGAGCTTTACCCAAGGTTGCCCGAACGACCTTGAACAAACCGCTGAGGGCAGAGATGCTCACTTTGTGTCTGTATCCATGACAGAGTCAACAGCCTCCTCTCCGGCCAGCAAATACTCAGCAAATATTAGACAAGTCATCCAGCGACCCAGATGCTTCTGTTGGTGTGACGAACATGTACAGACCCTTTTCTCCTTCAAACAGTGGGCCAGTTTTTTTCCTTCCTGGCTTTGATCTGAAATTATCTTAAGCTCCCCTTAAAAAGTGGGCTAAGAAGTTGAGGGTCTTATTAATTTCTGAAAATTAGTTTCAGGGAAATGGCTTTATGGAGACCTCTAATTAAAAAAGAAAAATAACCGAAAAGATTGTGCAAAATCACAAAGCTAACGAAAGCGACCCAGTTCTGAGGTCATCTTCCCATGCTGCAGTGAAAGGGGGTAGCAAAGGGACCAAGGGCAAAAGGCATGTAGGGGGGAAATGAAGGGGGAAAGGGATGGTAGGGAGTTTGGGATGGACATGTAAACACATCTGTACTTTAAATGGATAACCAATGAGGTCCTCGTGTGCACAGCAAGGAACTCTACTCAATATCAACAGGCAGCCTTGATGGAGGGGAGTTTGGGGGAGAATGGATACACGTGTATGTATGCCTGGGTCCCTCTGCATTTCAGGTATTCATCTGAAACTATCACAACATTGTTAATTAGCTATAGTCCAAGGTAAGTTAAAAAGCTAAAAAAAAAAAAAGCAAGTGGCATGTGACTAAAGCAGGAAACCTGAGGGGCATGAAGCATCCTGGGTAGACCCCACGGGTCAACTTATAAAAACAGAGAGGACAGGAACACGGCTCCCTGCCCCACCATTCCCAAACTGCAGCCATTTCTCTGAAAGACTCCCAGGTCACCAGACAGCTCAGCTGGGCTCAGTGGGCCCGAGGGCCTGCAGTGCCCACCATAAGCAGAGCCAGCGTACCGGTTGGGAGGCATGAAACAGAACATTCTCTAGGGTGTGGTCCTGACACGCAGGGTTGCTGGTCCTCAGAAGAAGGGTCTGCAGTGAGGACCTGGCCTTTCTGACCTCACGGCCACGTCTGGCCAAAACTGGAGATGATACACTCATTTTTCCCAGTTAATGAAAAGAGAGGTTGGCACGGTGAATATAATTAACCACATGTTCAAACAGGATTACACAGAAAATTCATCAAGCTGTACACTTATCATTGGTAGGCACATGCACGCGCACACACACACACACACACACACACACACACACACA
Organism: Madoqua kirkii; assembly: GCA_006408675.1. NCBI lineage: Eukaryota > Metazoa > Chordata > Mammalia > Artiodactyla > Bovidae > Madoqua > Madoqua kirkii. Next base: position 24,825 of record SJYC01076450.1, read on the forward strand.
CACACAGAGTCTCTCACAAGATGGTACAGAAGTGGGAGAGTGAGCGTGGTCCCCAAGCCCACACGTCCCAGAGCATCCCGCTTTCCGGGGGAAGTCTCTCTGAAGCCCAGATTGTCCAGAGAGGTGGATGTCTGGCATGATCCCGTGACATGCATTAACGCTCAGAAAGAATGCTTGTGTCTTCTCTGAGCCTACCTTGGCCTGGACGGCATAAGAAGCCAGGAGCACAGACGCCTCGGGAGGGCAGTAGATTTTTTCATCCAAGATCTGCTTCTTCACCTGCAGGGGCGACAGGGGAGGCGTGACAACGTGCGTGCGGAGGCGAGCCGTGAGGGCGGCTCGCAGCCGGTGCCGCAGGGTGCTCTAACGAGCCCTGCCACACCTGCCTGTAATGATTTTCCGACAAAGGGTACGATTAAAAAATTTTTTAATGCTGCTGACAAGTTGGGAGTTCAGCTCCGAGAAGTTACTAGGCATTAAAAAAAAAAAACCCATTATCTTATCTCTTCTGTTTATGATCAAATGCTGAAGAAGAAAACAGTCTTTGTGGTGGTTAAGAAAGAGACTGACTGGGCTGTGATGGAGGAGAGCTGTGAACTTGAGCGGGTGTCAGGAACAGGCGAAGACTGCAGCCTCGGCCCTTGCTGAGCACATGCACAACCAGACAGAATGGAGTCTGCCTTTTGAAGTCTTAACACGAGCCCAAAGTCAGTGAGGCCACTGAGTTATGACTGCAGGGAGAAAACCATCGCTTTCAATATGCCTGCTCTAAGGAAAAAGGAAGCAATAAAAGCTTGATCGATTAAACCTTTAAGTCCACGTGAGGTCCAGGAAATATAATTCTTAAGCCATAATGTTGAATTAACATATCTCATGGCATTTAGTTTCTTAGCCTGGTGGGGTGGGGGCAGGTTCCAGACAGAGAGGCAGGAGGGCCTCCTCAAGTGGGGGCAGGCTGAAATAAACACGACAGGAAAGCCAACTCTCCTTCACAGATGTCAACAGTCACCAGATTCATCAAAGCAGTAAATTCTGCCTTGCTCAGCCACGAGAGTGCTCCTGGATTTCAGTGGGAGAGTAAATTGGGCCAAAGTCAAATGGAGAGTAGGCACTGCTTCCAAGAAAGCCATCTCTATAAGGCCGGGACGCTCTGGGGCCCAGAAGGTCACGGTGTGGCTTCATTTAGAGCAGGGCAACTCTCTAACCCTTGGGTTTTTAAGCCACACTACAGAAAAGCTGAGAGGGCTTCCCTTTGACATGAGAATGTTGTAGAGGGAATATATATACATATGCATATGTGTATGTATATATATATATATACACTTTTCTTGTGGGGGGTAAACTTTGTTGTTCAGTTGCTAAACCATGTCTGACTCTTTGCAACCGCATGGACTGTAGCCCGCCAGGCTCCTCTGTCCGTGGGATTTCCCAGGCAAGAATACTGGAGTGGGTTGTCATTTCCTTCTCCAGGGGATCTTCCCCACCCAGGGATGGAACCAGCCTCTCCTCCACTGGCAGGTGGATTCTTTACCATCGAGACACCGGAAAGCCCTGTAGGAGGACTGGGTTATAGCCTATATGCCTGCTTCTGGGAAAAGTGAAAGTAGAGTCGCTCAGCCGTGTCCGACTCTTTACGACCTCATGGACTGTAGCCCACCAGGCTCCTCTGTCCATGGGATTTTTCAGGCAACACTGGAGTGGGCTGCCCTTTCCCTCTGCAGATCTCCCCGACCCCGGGACTGAACCTGGTCTCCCGCACTGCAGGCAGACGCTTCACCGCCCGAGCCCCCAGGGACTCACACAGCTAACGCCCCTGCAGGGCTTTTTCGGTCACTGATCTCCCAGCGCCCGGCACCGACCACGAGGGGCTTCCCTGGTGGCCTAGCAGTTAAGACGCCGAGCTCCCACTGCAGGGGGTATGGGTACAACCCCTGGTTGGGGAACTAAGATCCCAATACCTCAAGATACAGCAAAAAACAAACAGACAAAAACTAACCCTGAGACTGGGGAAGTACTCTGACCAAGCAGTAGGAACAGAAACAAAACCGACAGCGTTCTCGCCCGCACTCCAGCCCCCTGGCTGCCCCTCCAGAGGGCCAGCTCCAGCTGTCTCTGCACCTCTGACTGTGGAGTAACTTTCGGGATGGCCACCGTGCACTCCGTGAGCCTCGCCTTGAAGAGGCTCACAATCTGGAGGGGGGGCAAGTGGGAAATAAGACAACCCTGGACTAACAGTGGCTTGAAGCCTGAGGAACCTCAAGTGTCAGTGGGATGCTGAAGCCGCACCTTCATGAGAGTGAATGTTGAACTTTTGGAAGAACTGCTGTTTGCAAGACTCTCTGTTCAGACTTCTGGGGCAACTACCTCGTGCCCTCAAGTTACTGGGGAAGAAAGCGGGATCCCTCTCCAGAGATGGATCAGGTGAGGGAGCCGCTACTGGCCTGGGTTCTTTCGCCATCACACTTCTGCAACTTCACCTCATACCAATCCTCATCGCTCAAGCCGAGTTCTGTCCTGAAGCTTGTTTCTTCATTACAGAACCAGAGGGACTGGCTTTCCAGAGGGAGAAAGAGTTTTCAGGACATGGAGGCATGTGTGGTCGACACAGAGGGGTCAGTCCAGACTGCCGCTGTGGCCATGCCTCTGAGGAGGGGACACTTTTAGGATCGGGGGGTAGCATGGAAAGGGGTACCTGCAGGAAGAATAAGTGTTGCGTGATCTCCTGAACCAGCTCTTCCTCAGCATTCTCAGGATAAAATTTGGCCAGAAAGTGAAAGGTGACCGGCTCTTCCTTTGAGACATCATGATCCAGCACCTGTGGTATCACGGAGCGAAAGGAAAACAAGCTAGGTTGGCCCCTCTCCCTCCCAGGGCCACCATCAAAGAACCTTCTGCAGGGAGTGTATAAACATCCTTCTCCCTTCTAAATTCGTCACATTCCCCAAGGGTTGTGATTCTAAAGACAGTTGAAGCATTCACAGAGCCACCTATAACAGGAGGTGGTGTTCACTCACATGGCGTCTCTGAACCAAATGAATCAATTCCCCCAAGTGGTGAGTGGAGCTAAGAATATTAAGGCACCAATGTTTTCAAGGCTGCAGAGATAGCTAACAACTAGAAATTTATAACCTGAGGGTCTTGGGCACCATCCTTTACGGGAGGCTGAAGGTTTTTTAATTTTCCCAAGTCATGGAATCTTCCTTTACTGTTTGGTCTGGCTGCCTACCTCCAGCATTTAAGTCCACAGTGGAATGGAGCTTAGAGATGATAAACTAGATCTCTGTTGAATCATCTCATCATTAACTGAGCAAGAAGAGGTGAAACCTGTCCATCGAGGCAACCCTGTGTTTCAAGGAACCTTCAGAGAGGCCCCCATGAACTACTCGAGCGCAGCCAGTAAACCATGCGGCCTTTAATCTTCTAACAATTCCATCCACCCACTGAAAAGCTTGAGCCATCTGCTCTCCAGAATGAATTTCATCTCAGGACATAAACATGCCATGTGACAGGCTACAAGGCTCCATTAACATGTGTCATAACTTATTTCTTTTGAGCAGCAGGCTCCGTGGCTCCCGAGGCCCCCCAATCTAATATCCATTTGGCCGACGCTCAGGTACGACTGCAAATTCACTTTGCCGAGAGCCATAAAATGATGCCGGTGCTTCTGCTGCCTTTGGTGGGTAACCTTCCAGGCTCCTGCCCAGATTCCTGGCCTATGTGCCTGAGAAATTAAAAATAAACCCGATCGGGGACGTTTGTGATCGCTGGGAATTTCCACGTGAAATTTATAACCGGCAGCCATCCCAATGTGAAGAGCCGGATTTACATACGTAAACACAATTTGAACACTTGGGTTCAGCGTCAAACTGGTGAAACACAGAAGGCCTGCGCTGTTTATCATGCCAAGTAGTAGATAATAAGATGGGGTGAGCAGTTGCAGGGGGTAATCTGCGCTAAGAATTCGACACTGACTCACTCTGAGATTCGGGGTCTTTTAGGAGTTACTGACAAATATGTATGGCCCTGCTCTCAGCATCTCCGAGGTTAGGTAGGCAGGTAAGTAGGTGACAGGGTCTCTGTGTGCATATAAGAACCCACACAGAGGGCAGTTCCCCGAGGCAATATCCATTTCTGAGCCACATTAGAACTGCTGGGAGCCCAGACGCGTTCACCAGGCCTCAGAGGCCCCAGGAAACACGAGAACAAAAAAGACATTCTTCTTTCACCGTGGGGACCAGGGCACTCTTTATTCCTTAGATCATGGTAATGAGCAAATTGAGTTGGGCCGTGGTGTTTCTCAAAAAGACTCGAAAAATTCCCTAAAGAACATGAGCCCTAAGAAAATCTTTCAAAGACATAAATTGTGTGGGGTGGGGAGGGAGAGGGAGATAATACAATAGTAATTTTTATTCACAAAGCCTGACTCCTGGCTCAGGCTACTGAACGGCATAAAGCCTGGAGCAATCAGGTGACATCCGAAGGAGCAGCCAGGAATGGTGGCAGGTCAGTCCTGGGGGATTCTTCCAGCCTGGAGAGCAGAGGAGGGGCCTCCCCAGACCCATGTCCCATATGACTTCCTCTGCACCCCGCCCCCTCTCTACTGCGCACCGGTAACATCCCATGATGAGCAGCAAGCTGGACACACGCCCAGGGGGATCCGGAGCCACACCAGCCCCACCAGTGCCATCCGGGTCCAGGCCCACCTTCTTGTCCATCTTGAGCCAGGCCACGGTGTCCTTGATTGTGTACTGAAGGCCGAAGAACCAGGTTTCGCGAAGCCCCAGGGTCCGGCACACCAAGTCAAACAGGTCCTTCCCCTTCCACTTCATCTGCAAGGGAAGAAACCCACAGGCGAAGCCAGCTGAGCCGGAGTCGCAGCCCACTCACAGGAAAAACCCTTTCCTCTGTGGCCCCCGCTCTCAGGTTCTGAAAGGTGGGGAACAAGGCTGAGATGGCTGATGAGCACAGAATTCCTAAATAATTGGGAAGCTTCCTACACAAAACCATGAGGGGAAAATACCAATTAGAGCTTAATGGCTTAATTGCTGCAAAGCATACACAATACCTCCCTTGGACAGTTCCTTTCAGATCTTAATATCCCCAAAGCTGCTAATTTTGGAAAGCCGGTAAATAGCATCCGCATTTAGGAGAGTCGAGCTTCTCCAGTTAACCCGGGGTGAGCTCCCAGGGACATCCATTTCCTTGAGATTTTACTGTTGATCTTTTTAATAACGACTCTGCCCTTTGATAGAAGGCTAGCTTTTTAAAACGTAAAGACAAGTTTTACTAGATATTTTTAAAAGCAATATAGGGGAGGAAGTTATAATCAAAGTCACAAATCAGGAGGAAAAGACACCATCAGAGACCAGCCAGCACAATCACAGTCTCCCCCCTGTAACGATGTGTAATGGAGGCTGGAGGGGAAGGTGTCCCACCTATAGTCACACAGCAATTTCACAGGAAACCCAGGGGACAAACAGACAGGAATACACTGCCGTGTGCTAAGTCCACAGCGTCCCCTTCAGAAGGACCTGAAGCAATGGCTGCTAAACCCTTTTCCTCTGCTCTTCAATCTTACGGCTGGAAAAGCAGGTTCAATATCATAATAGGGGAAGAAAATGCCCAGCAGCTTAGTAAATGTTGCCACCTTGTGGCTCTCCAGTTATATCACCCAGGATGTTCCCACATTACTCCTTAGCAGCGCCTCGCCCAGACCCCAGCGGCCCCCAAGTATCAGGTGGACATTCGAATGGACACCCGGGTACACAGATGAGCGTAAGCTATACCACGGAGACCACGGTCACAGACGGCGGATTCAAATACTACAAGGTCACCAAACATCAGAAGAGCAAGGACACCGGCCTCCAGAGGGGCGTCTGTTCTTCTCCTGCCCTCATGAGAGAACTCTCCACCCAAGGTCCCGGCACATTCCAGATGTATGATGAAAAAGCATTGGGGAAAATTTCGGGTTCAGAGACTTCTTATAAAAGAAGGGAAAAAAGGAAAAAACAAGCAAGACCTCTAAGATTCGATCGTTTCTGCTAAGACCTGACTCTACAGAGAGCTATTCAAGCAGGATTTTTCTATTTTTAATGCATGTGAGCGGACAGTGTGTTCCCTACAAGGAGCTCAACGGGGAAGCCCATCCTGGCCTGTTCCGTCAACATCAATAGAGCAAAGGAGCAGCCTACACGGAAGGACTCCAAAGGCTGCAGCACAGGGCCTCTCCCGGTGGCCCAGTGGTTAAGGATCCACCTTGAAGTGCAGGGGACGTGGGTTCGAGCCCTGGTCTGGGAACTAAGTCATGCATGCCACAGGGCAACTGAGCCTGGCCACCATAACGAAAGCTCCCGCTTGGTGCAACTACGAGCTGATGCGGCCAGATAAAGAAACACTCCGCAGACAAGGGGTGGAGAGGCGGCTGGCTGCTGCCCCCCACGGGCCACTTCCCCGGACGCCCCTGGGACTCCAGTGGCGCCCCACGCCACCCCAGAGGTGGAGGTCTTTACTAGTAATGCTTGCTGGCACATCTGTGTCCCAGCCTGACTTCAGGACAAAGGGCTTTTTAATTCAAGGCAGGTTTTTCTAATTCCTACCGGCAGACTTCACTGAAGAAATGTTATTTGGGAAAACTAGGAGCTTCAGAGCACCGATGATCCTCCTGTCTGTATTTTAAGCCGGCACATAGTATATGAATTATAAATGACTACCTTGCTACCAGATAATGTAACGCTTAAGAGCAGACATTAACTTGGAGAAGTGAAACACCCAGCGGCCCAGAAGATCAAGGTAAAGGCTCCCCATCCCCATAACTCACGGCCGCAGCACGAGCTCTGGCAGGCAGGGGCTGTCTGCTGGGAGGTGTGTGCTGCGTCCTAACTCCCGAGAGGATGCTGACCGATTTCCTGACTCGGGTGCTTAAATTCTCAAACGCAATCTCCTATCAAGGCAGCTTTCCTGTATTCCTTTCTACCTCTTTGTTTCCGAAATGCAAAACTATCTCTTGAAGGCAGAGACTGTCTTTGTTCCCATGGGGCTTGCAATGAAGTGTGTGTGTGTGTGTGTGTGTGTGTGTGTGTGTGTGTGTGTGTGTGTGGAGGGGTGATTCTCACACCGACTCAATGCCTGTCTTGGATTTTCAACTTCGACTCTAAGAACTGTAGGATGTCAAATGGAAACGAGTCTGAGTCATTAATTACCTACTGCAGACCTGTCCCTTCCTTGTATAAATAAGGAGACCTTCCTGGGCAGCCTGCTACAGCAGACAGGGGCCGTTTTCTTAATGGTCTAAGGTAGGCAACCCCTCCACCCCATCACCTCGTTTTCTGCTCTGTGGGGTTTCCTTTTGGCTTTCTATCAGCACTCCCCAGCCACCTTTTCCAGTAAGTGACTGGGGTCTTAACACCCTTCTCCCACCTTAAAATAAAATCTGTTCTTGGAAGGCCCGATAAATTAAAAGTCTCTGCTTCCTCTTATCTAATCTTTTTTTTTTTTTGGCTGCACCACATGGCTCATGGTTTCTCAGCTCTTGGACCTGGGATTGAACCTAGGCCATGGGCAGTGAAAGCCCAGAATCCTAACCTAACTAGGCCACCAGCGAAGCCCCTGTCCTCTGAGCTGATCTTTCAGCAGGCACCACAGAGCACACCCTGTGTGTCCAACAACATGAGACACGCAAAACGCTGGAGGCATGTTCCCCGCCAAAGACTCAAGCAGGGACCCACGTGGGGAAAAGCTTTAAGGAACAGAGGAGAATTAGTTAAAGGAGAAAAGGAGATACATCTTAAAACAAACAAATGTCCTGATCTCTACAAAGAAATGCTGGTCATCTGGCAAAAGTGAGACAAGACAGCCTGAACTTGGGGATGTGTGGAGGGGACCACCCAAAGACCTTCAGGCAGATGGCTAATGGGATCGGACCTGCATTCTGGAGTGCACACTGACAATATGGTGGAGAACGGGTTGGAGCAACTGTGAGTCTCTCAGTCGTGTCTGACTCTCTTCAGACCCCACAGACTATAGCCCAGCAGGCTCCTCTGTCCATGGGATTCTCCAAGCAAGAATATTGGAGTGGATCGCCATTCCCTTATCTGGGGGATCTTCCCAAACCAGGGCTCGAACCTGGGTTTCCTGCACTGCAGGCGGAGTCTTCACTGTCTGAGCCACCAGGGAGGCCCAGAAGAGACTGGCATCAAGAAAGCCAGAAGGAGGACGACCCCCACCGAGAGGAGGGCAAGCGGGAAGGAGGGGAAGGCTGAGCGCTGGAGAAGCGCTGAAAGAAACACCTGAATTTCTGGGTTTGAGCTTCAGGTGGTTCCAGGAAAGGAGGGCTGGAAGATGGGAGAAGCAGAGGCAGCCAATTTTGAGCGAAACAGATGAGTAATTGAGCTCTAGACAAAGCAAGCTCAGCTAAGGTGCCCGGGGAAACCAGGTAGAGGTGTCCCCAGTACATCTGATTTTGTCTCCGCTCTATTTATAAAATACAGTGTTCTATTCTTAAGCCATACGAGTCTCTCTTGGATTACACCTAACCTCCAGCGTGCTGTTACCTACATGAGGCTGCACTTTTCAACCTGCCTTCCCCCAAAGTTGGCGGGCGGCCTGCTCAGTCCTTCTAACGTGGGTTTCTACTTCTTCACAGATAGGAATGATTGCTCCCAGTCGCTCCCAGCAGTTCTCAGGACACCCTGCAGAAAGGAGGTCTTGGGTTGTGACGGGGGGTCCTTGGACTCGCCAGCACGTGGCCACACCTGTGCCTAGTCCTGTCGCCGGTCCACAGAGCCGGTGGGTGCCTCGGAACAGGAGCGACACAGGTCATCTCCCGCTCCCCACAGCGCCCGCCGAGTGTGTACACACAAGCCGTGGCAAATGATGGCTGTGCGACAGAACACACTTGGCCACTTAAAAAACCCTTGCCTCCAAAAAAAAAGGAAAAGCCCTTGACTCTGGACTTTGGTGGTTAAGACGCCATGCTCCTAGGGCAGTGGACGTGGGTTTGATCCCTGGTTGGGGAACTAAGATCCCACATGCCCTCTGGCACGGCCAGAAAAACACCTTGAGGCTCAGAAGTGTAAAGCAAAAATGAACTCCTGTTCATTCACTCCTTCAACAAACATTTAGAGAACACACGTTGTGTCCAAGCACCAGATGAGGCACAGGAGGTTAACGGGGAACAGAAGACAGTCTCCGCTCTCAGAGAATGGGCCCAGAGCGGGAACCTGGCAGGAACGGGTGATCATTCCTCTCACCCTGCACACAGGTCAGCTCCTGGTGTGGTTGTCATAGCTACCGCACTGTGAGGGCCCATGAGGGGGACATCGGGGGCAGGAAGGGACCCTCTACCTGGAAGAGCTGAGAAACTGCATCTGAGCAGATGGAAAAGGAAGCCAAGTGAGGACCAGACTTGGGGAAGGAGGAGTGAGCAGGGAAGTGTGTGACAGGCAGAGGGAAGAGCATACGCGAAGGTCTAGAGGCCAAACAGCTTAGATGGTCCTTGCAGGAAATGACAGTATTGTAGTTCAGCGTGCTAGGGAACACTTGCAATGCCATAGTTTCAACTACCATCTAAAACTAATTCTTCAGTGACTTCCCTGGTGGGCCAGTGGTTAAGACTTCCCCTTCCAGTGCAGAGGGTGTGGGTTTGATCCCTGGTTGGGAGGGTAAGATCCCACATGGCTTGAGGCCGAAAAATTGAAACATGATATTGTAACATAAGTGATATTGTCACAAATTCAATGAAGACTTTAATAAATAAACAAACCAATTCTTTGTCACCTAACCCTGCCTGTCTTGTGAACCACAGAAAGTTATCCGAGAGGCTGTTTTCTGCTTTCTCCCTGCAGTGGAACATGACTCGTACCCATTCTTCATGCACAGGAGAGAAATTAAACCATTACATAAGATGGATGCCTCTGGAGATTCGAGCTTAATTCTTTCCAGGAACCAGCCTCCAAGGCAGAGAGAAACCATGGTTATCTAACCTCGGTATGAATCTCTTCACTGCCACCGTGTGACCTTCCGCAAGTTATTGAACTTCCTTGTGCTCTGCAATGGGGATAATGAACAGAACCTGTCTTAGCAGACTGATCTCAGGATTAAGTGCACTGATACATTTTAAAAGCCTGAGAAGGTGCCGCAGTAAATACTCAATAAAAGGGGGTGATCACTCATTCCAACCCCGCCTCTTCTCCTTACATTCGCAAGTGGCATCGCTTAAAGCCTCCCAGTCCTGTTCCGCTCCACGGGTGATGGATGGCGGATCAGGAAGGGCACCATCAATTCTCATCCCGCTAACCACGCCATCACTCACTTGACAAACATTTATTGAGCACCCACTACGTCCTCGTCACTGCGCTCGGCCCCAGGGATGAATGAGGGATCCGGGACAAGACGCTGTCCCTGCTCACGGCTGACGGGGAAGACAGGTGAATGGAGGAGGAAAGTGAAACCTGGCAAATGCTCATAGGACAGAGGACTGGGGGGGATATAGCTCAGGCCTGGGGGTCTGATGGGGAGAGAGGGGCCTCCCGGGGGAGATGCTGGGTCTGACTGGGTCTCCAGGTGGTAGCTGGCCCTCTGATACAGGAATGGGGGGGTCGTGCCAGCCGGAGGGAACAGCATGTGTGCGACTCGGGTCCAAGCTGTTGCGAAGGGAAGGAATGTTCTCTGCGTGCTTCTGGTGTCTGAGAGGCAGCGTGGCTGTCCTGTCTACGCACTGAATGTTCAGCGCAGCACTGAGCACGTGGCTGCAGCCCCGCCCGCCTGCGACAGCTCACGCCCTCCATGGCCCACCGGGGCCTGGGTTGTTCGTCACTGTTTCCCAGCCTCCCCCCAGCAAGACCTGCCAGGTCTCTAAAGAGCCACGACCAGCTGGATGAGCCTCTCGCTTATTCATTTGATATTTATTTGGCTGCAGCATGCAAACTCTTAGTTGTGGCATGTAGGGTCTAGTTCTCCGACCAGGGATCAAACCCGGGCCCCCTGCCTTGGGAGTGCCAAGTCCCTTATTATTTTATTAAAACATTTCCTCTTCCGACACCTGCTAGAACATAAGTCATTCAGGCCCTTACAGGCCCTTCTTTTGGGAGGGTTTGCCATTTTTCCCAAACAGATTGCCAGAAAGAGAACGCTCCTTGGGCTGATGGATGGATTTGCTTGAATCCATCTCTTCCTCCTGAAGGGACGTGTCCCACTGCCTCCCCTCAGGCCAGGGAAGAGGAGGCAGGGGCTCACTTGCAGAAAGAAGAAGGGTGGTGGAGGGAGTGAGAAAGGCCATTTGTGGGCAGGAGCAGGGCTCTGGACTCCACGGCGTGTGGGCTCCAGCCTCATCCTTCAGGTGCCAGTGGTGCGCAGGGCAGCTGGCAGGGAGCCAGGGCGCCTGGTGCGTCGGGCTGCGTGCTCACATTACTTTAACGGACTGCAGCGCTATTTCCCAGATCCACCCGCGCCTCCATCAGAGATGGATGTGTACGAACTTTGTAAACAGGACTAAGTGCTGTCAGCGTGTTATTTTTGGTAGGGGCTGAATTTATGAGCTCTACCCAGAGTGAAGTGCTTGTCATTTATCAACCTGGAATGGTTTAAGGAAATAGCGCTAAGCACTTAGGTCTCCGTGGCGGAGGACGCAGGGAGTGCAGCCCTTCTCCCGCTCTGGGAAGCAACTGGCACCAATAACCTACGGTGCTGATCAGGGTCTATTAACTGGGGAAACGTTAATACAAATCCACGACGTCTTCTTACAACGGGCCGGGTTTAGACTCACAGCCCTAAAACGACCACTTGGTTTCTGGGCTTTGGCAGACGTGGAGTCGTCTTTCTCCCACTGCGCTCTTTAATCCCATGTGCTTGCTGGCGACAACCACGCAGGGTGTGTGGAAAGCCAGACACGACACAGGAAGAGGCCACAGACAGAAAAGGGCAAATTTTCCCGAAGAAACAGAACTGAGTCTGACTGCCGTGGGTGAGATGTCTGAGAATTAGAAGACACTCCAGCTTCACAGAAAAGACGCAAGCCTGGAGGAGCTGGCAGAGAGGCGACAACCCGTTTCAGAGATGTCAGGGGACAGGGTGATCAGCCACCCAAGGGAGGCTATTTGACTGGCTGTCTACTGCACAGAAGATGACAGAGAACCAGGGGACCTGGCATTCACTATCAGGGTTTCTCCTAATTAGCTCACAAGCTGCCCCAGCATTTGCTGTAAAAACTGTCGAAAGGTCGGATCCTTTACAGACAGAGCGACAGAAGGAACAGCACCTCCCAGGGCTCAGGACGCGCGTGGCATGCTTGCCACAGTTTCGGGAACACAGAGCCAGAAGGGCTGTGACCTCTCGCAATGCTCAGCCCTAACTGACCTCTGCAGCCACGGCTGCCCTGCAAGAACTGATTCAGAGAACAGCTGACAATTTAAGGCGTTGCCGTTCCAGATCCAAACCTAAGTCGACTTTTATTTGTCTGTTTTGGAAAAAAAAACAAACAGGGGCCAGGCACTTTCCTGCTGGTCTAGTGGTTAAGACTCTGAGCACCCAGCGCAGAGGGCTTGGGTTTGATTCCTGGTCAGGGAACTAGATCCCACACGCTGCAACCAAGAGTTCGCATGGAGCAACCAGGACCCAGCATCGCCAAATAAATAAATATTAACAAAGCTCAGCACCTCCATTTAGCAGATGCACACAGTGGGAAGAGTTATAAAGATGATTTTGCAGCACAGTACTGAATAATGAATTCCATTAAAATCTGTTCTGGTTTGCAGACTTCCCTGGTGGTCCAGCGGTTAAGACTCCATGCTCCCAATGCAGGGAGCATAGGTTTAATCCCTGGTCAGGGAATCAAGACCCCACATGCCATATGGTCTGGCAAAACCAAAAAACAAAACAAAACAAAAATAAACAAAAAAACAAATCACCAGGCTTGTGTCTCATGTCTGTGTTCCCTATCGTGGTGAAGACATATCACTCCTCCTTTTTCTGAGATGTCTCAAAAAAACACTTGATTTTTAAAGAGATGATTTTGCCCAACTGTAGGCAAAACTGTATTTTGAGCAGATCTAAGCTGGGTTTCCCTAGTGGGTCAGTGGTAAAGAATCCATACGCCAATGCAGGAGACTCAAGAGACCTGGGTTCAGTCCCTGGGTCAGGAAGATCCCCTGGAGGAAGAAATAGCAACCCACTCCAGTATTCTTGCCTGGGAAATCCCATGGACAGAGGAGCCCAGTGGGCTGTAGTACATGGTGTCACAGAAGAGTCAGACATGACTTAGTGACTAAACTACAGCAACAAAGCTAGGCTAGGCTAAGCCACGGTTCCCTAGGCTACGTTAACTAAGTGCATCCTCAACTCTGATATTTCCACTTGTTGTTCAGTCACTGACTCATGTCTGACTCTTTGCAACCCATGGACTACAGCACGCCAAATTCCTTTGTCCTCCACTATCTCCCAGAGTTTGCTGAAATTCATGTCCTTTGAGTTAGAGATGCTATCTAACCATCTCATCCTCTGCTGTCCCCTTCTCCTTTTGCATTCCATCTTTCTAAGCAGCAGGGTCTTTTCCAGTGAGTTGGCTAGGACATACCACTCCTACTCAGCCATTATTTCTGAGGGAAAAGGGGAAACAGGATTTTAGCCAAAAAAGAATCGTATCTCTGCTCCATACCAATCATGACTCCCAAATCCCTTATCTTGATCTGAGCAAAATTACAGAAACCTGAAACCGCCCTTATGCAAAACAAACATTTCAGCTGTAATCTTGCCCTGTCAGTTTCTGCCATAATCAACCACAGCAAGTAATCTTCCTCTCCCAGTCCTCCGATCATTGCTGTTAATATGCCCAATCTATCTAAATTATTGTTTCAAGGCCCTCCATCAATTACCTCCTCTCTCTTCCAACCAACTGCCCCGCCTTGTGACAAGGCAGCCCGTGTCCTCCCAGCTCAGCACAACCACATGCTTCCATTTTCCCACAGTCAGACCTTTCTCAGGTCCCTTCCTTCCTCATCAGTCCCCGTCCCCAGCATATAACACCAGGCACGTGAGCTGATATGCACTTTTGTTGTTTTAGTCGCGAAGTTGTGTCCAACTCTTTTGAGACCGCGTGGACTGTAGCCCACCACGCTCCTCTGTCCGTGGTGTGAAGAAAAAAAGAATACTGGGATGGGTTGCCATTTCCTGCTCCAGGGTATTTTCCTGGATCAGGGATGGAACCTGTGTCTCCTGCACTGCAGGTGGATTCTTTACCACTAAGCCACTTGGGAAATCCAATATGCGCTTACATACATGGAAAAAACTGGGTTATCTGTCTTTCCCCAAGATTCCTGTCTTTCCCATAGATCATAAACTCCTTGAAGGCAACAGCTGACACACATACACACACACACACACACACACACACTCTCTCTCTCTCTCTCTCTCTCTCTCTCTCTCTCTCTCTCTCTCTCTCTGTCTCCTGGGACCCAAGCAAGTACTGCATAATCGATTTGTGGCCACTTCACAAACACTTGTGGTTGGTTGATGATGCTGATATAACGATGATGACACCTGGATCAGGCTTCTGAGCAGAACAATCTTCTAGGTAATGACTGCAATGAAGCAAGAATTTATGATACTCCTTATTAAAATTCTAATTGCATAATTGGGCCTGAAGGTATATGTCCCTCCGCCTGCCTTTGGTGACACGTACTGATCGCTCTCTAAAAATACCTTGCCAAGGAAATCTATATCTCAAAGGGCCAACCAAGAAAAATTTCCTCAGAATAAGAGATCAGTAGGAAACAGATCACATCACCTTGCTGCTGCTGCTGCTAAGTCGTTTCAGTTGTGTCCGACTCTGTGTGACCCCATAGAAGGCAGCCCACCAGGCTCCCCCATCCCCGGGATTCTCCAAGCAACGACACTGGAGTGGGCTGCCATTTCCTTCTCCAATGCATGAAAGTGAAAAGTGAAAGTGAAGTTGCTCAGTCGTGTCCAACACTGTGCGACCCCATGGACTGCAGCACACCAGGCTCCTCTGTCCATGGGATTTTCCAGGCAAGAGCACTGGAGTGGGGTGCCATTGCCTTCTCCTCGCATCACCTTAGGGAGCCACAAAGAGGAGGTTTTAAACTCTAAGGACTCTTTTAAAACAAAACAAATTATAGCTGTTGGTTTTTTTGCAGGGAGGGATGGGGGAGCAGGTGCAGGGAGAACAGTCCTTCAGTCTGCAGCTTCTGGCATGCTTCCTGCTTTAGTGGAGACAGGTTCTGGCAGCAACCGTGAGCCCAGAAAGGGAAGCCAAGTCCTAAACTGTCCTCTCTGGGAGACCTCCTAGCGGTCCAGCGGTTAAGACTCTGAGCTGCTAATGCAGGGGGTACAGGTTCGATCCCTGGTCAGGGAACTAGGATCCTACATGCTGTGCGGCCCAGCCAAAAGATATTTAAAACAAAAACAAACCAAAACTCCATCCTCAACCACCCACAACCGTGGGTGAGCCACTTGGCTCAACTGGGCCTTGATTTCTTCATCTGTCAGTCTCTCATGGGCCCCATGCAAGGCTTAGATTTCATGATGCCATGAAAAAAGAGGGCCTGAAGCTTTGAAAGCCAGCTGACAGATGACAAAGCAAAAAGCATCCGTAGTTTATATGCTGTAAAAGCAGCACAGTCCTCCCAAAGCAATGAAGACTGTCTCTGTCTTTGGAATTTAGCTCACAACATGAGGGCAATCACAGCCTTGTCAAACAACTATAAAACACCCAAACCTGCTGTGCTGGGAAAGTCACTTAAACTCTCTGGGTCTCGGCTTCCACAATCATCAAGTGGGCTTTCAGGATTAACACCCCCCGAGTCTATGAGATTCAGACGGTTTTGTACAAACCGTGGAGTACTTTTTTAGCTACTATAATACATTTTCTTTTAATCCTTTAACATTCCGTTCTGTCTCTTAAAATCATTTTCGGGGATGTCAATGACACTTAACAGTTAATTTCTGTGCTCTTGCTACATTTTTTTGCCTTACTCAGGTTCTGTCATTGCAATCATGTCCTTTACTCCAATAATCAGGAGTTGTCTTATAATAATGAACTTGCTAGTGTAACAAAAATTGTGACTTATCATGCTAATGGAAAACAGAAGCTTTTTTAGCACCAAGCTTGCTTTTGATATTCAGCAATTATCAATGATTACAAATGTTTCCAATAACCGAGAATAAGAACTCTATGGGGAGCTACGGAGAAGGCGATGGCACCCCACTCCAGTACTGTTTCCTGGAAAATCCCATGGACGGAGGAGCCTGGTGGGCTGCAGTCTATGGAGTCACAAAGAGTCGGACACGGCAAGCGACTTAGCAGCAGCATGGAGAGCTACGAACAGGAAACAATAGTAAATCCAATGCCAGTGGTACAAAGCTCAATTTCAAATGCCCAAACATGAAGTGAGATGAACAGACTCTGAAACATCGCCCATGACCAAGTGTTATTCAACTCATGCCCTGGTCTCTGTGAGAACTGTAGTTTATATTTAAAAGTGTGCTTCTTCAAAAAAGAAAAGCTATCAGCACAAGAGAGCTAAAACATTATGTGTTTATGCAAACCATCTCATGTTGAACCCAGACCCTAGCCTGGAAAGATCGTTTAAACATTCTGCTTCTGGCTTGACCTTTTGATTCAGGTTCACAGTCGTCAGTCCTGGAGAAGGAAACGGCAGCCCACTCCAGTATTCTTGCCTGGAGAATTCCATGGATAGAGGAGCCTGGAGGGCTACAGTCCATGGGGTTGCAAAGAGTCGGACACAGCTGAAGTGAGAATGACACTGATTTTAACAAGGGTGGGAGGCATAGGTGAAAGTGAGTAGGGCTGTTTAAAAAAAGTCTGCAGGTAGATGAGAACTACTGTCGGCTGAAGCCTTTTAAGACTTATTTATGAGACTGATTTAATCACGGATCAACAGGAGTAGGATACTAGAGAGAGATATGATTGGTGAATTTAAAAGCACAGATCAGTTCAGATAAGTTTAGTAATGATTCCAGGCTTCAGTTTTAAATTTTACTTGAAAGTCAAATTTCGAACTGTGGTACTGGAGAAGCCTCTGGAGAGTTTCTCGGACAGCAAGGAGATCAAACCAGTCAATCCTAAAGAGTCAACCCTGAATAGTCATTGGAAGGACATGCTGAAGCTCTAATACTTTGGCCACCTGATGGGAAGAACTGACTCACTGGAAAAGACCCTGATGCTGGGAAAGACTGAAGGCAGGAGAAGGGGACAGAGGATGAGATGGTTGGATGTCATCACCAACTCAAAGGACACGAGTTTGAGCAAGCTCTGAGAGAGAGTGGAGGGCAGGGAAATTGGTGTGCTGTGTCCATGGGGTTGCAAAGAGTCAGACATGCCTTAGCGACTGAACTAAACAACAACAAATTATCAAAACTACCAAAACCAGGAGACTAAAGCTGGCAAAGTGGATGGGAAAGCCAAAGGTAACGTAACTCACTAACGGAAAGTTGTGAATTTTCTAAGCGAGGTTCAAATTTGGCAAAGCATCAGAAAAGAACAGTAGGGAGATGCAGGAAGAGGAAAAAGGCCCCATTCCTTTGGAAATGGTGTGCTCTGACTCCACCTAGTGGGGCCCAAGGATTCCTGAACTAGAATCCCTAAGTGCCTCAATGCGGCACAGGTGACTGAAGATCTGATTAAAAGCTTTTTTTCCCCTTTGGTCAGCACTAAATTGGTAAGAAATTTTTGCTTGCTAAAAATGTACTAACACATGTGGACTCAGAATCTAAATCAGACAAAGCACAGACAGGAGGATGGAACACATCATCCTGCAACAAACCAGAGAAACCTGGTCACCAGCTGGCTAAAAAAATGATGAGCAGCTCGCAGAAAACTCAAGTCTGGGTTTTTAAGACAGTAGAGACGTTAACTTTTGAAATTAGGAATAAACAAGTACCAAAAATGTTCTTGGATAAGAATGCAAAACTAGCATGAATAACTGGAGAAAAACAAAAGAGAAAAATTCCAAGATGACACACAGGGAACAAAGGAATGGAGGATAATTACGCGTGGCAGAAAAGAGTCCTGCTGTCATCACGGACATCAGGCTCAACAGAGACCGATCATAGAGCGCATTCCAAAAAAGACCCTTAAATATATGGCATGAAGCTCACTCTATTTAGGCCAACTGTAGAGTCTAGAAGGTCTGCGATTACCAAGGCATGGATAACCTGAGAAGATTCAGAGAAAACGAAGGAGGTGACTCAAGGAGAAAATTCACAGGGCCTCTAGCACGAGACCTTTCCTCTTTATTTCCACACTCCTGACTCGAGATAACAGGAGAAGCTGATGTTTGGGCTTCCCTGGTGGCTCGGTGGTAAAGAATCCGCCAGCCAATACAGGTTTGATCCCTGATCTGGGAAGAGCCCGCAAGCCTCAGAGCAACTTGGTGCCGGGCACCACTACTGAGCCTGCGCTCTAGAGCTGCAGCTGCTGAAACCCGAGCACCCAGAGCCCATCTCTGCAACAAGAGGAGTCACCCCAGCTAGAGGTGCAACCAGGGAGCGGGCCCTGTTCACAGCTGGAGAAAAGCCGGCGCTGCAACGACGGCCCAGCACAGCCACGAATACACACAATAGAAACTATATATGTGTATGGAGTTATATTTAAAAAACGCAGCAGCAGCTAATGTTTACCAGGTAGTTACTATGGTCAGTGCCTGGGCTAAATGCCTGTGAAGGTCTGCCTTATTCATGCCTTAAAACAATCCTATAAGAAAATACTATTGTTCTCCTCTTACAACTGAGGTTTAGAGAGGTAAATCCAAGACCACTCAGGGAGTAGGGGGCAGTGGCAGGGCTTCCTTCCACCTGAGCCAACTTGCCACTTCTACCAGGATGCTGGCTCTTTTCCCTGAGCAGTATCTGTCTGGCCCTCTAGCAGATTTTTCTCAAACCTGCACGCTCAAATCCTGACATGACTTCCTACCTAAGAAGGAAATATGAAAGAGAGTTGTGTGATAAGCTTCTTCTGCCCATATCACCTAAAATAGGATGTGCAGCTAAGGGCCTTTCCTCCATGTTTTAAAGCTGAAGAATTGAAGCCTGGGAGAAAAAAAAAAGAGAGAGAGAGAGAGATGTACCCAAGGTTACAGAAGAGCTCTGCAGAGACGCCAGGGTTCAGACACCAGTTTGAACTCCCACCTGGAACACAATCACTGGCCTCAGTCTTGGGGTATCTAGGATTTAGCATCTCACGGAATCACCAGAGTTGTTCTTTCTGCTTTCCCCTTTTGAAAGTTCCACCTGTCAGGTGTATGTCCACTTGTATGCTGGGATGATCTGTAATGTTGGTATCTAACCCAACTGTAATTCCACATGGGTATGTGAAAACGTTTGGGAAGTCAACCAACAGGAGAAGGAGGCTTTGTTTTCGATATAAGATGAAGGTATTAGGCTCTCTCACAACTCAATTTCGAGAAATTTTTCATATTTGACTCTTCTTACTGATAGATTGAATTACTAGAGTAAAATTCCAGTCTAGATAAGAAATAACAGAACCGTTTAGCCTCCTGGCAAACTACGTTCAGCACCCACTTTCTCAAAATGACAAATATCAAGTCTTTCAAGTGGAAAAATTCTCCAAAGCATCAAGCCAATTGTGCAGTGCAGCAAGTGGTGCAAGAAAGAGATTTCTGCCCCACATCTCTGCGGCAAAAAAGTCTGAACTGATTAGCATAAGGCATCACAATTCATATGTTAACTCCCAATTGGTTGTGACATTGAGGCCTTCTTAGAAAGCCACCTACATCTGACCTCAGTGAGGCCAAGAACTCAAGCACCATCTCTCCTTTGTTTCAAAATGCACCTACAGGCTCCCTGCATTAGCATAAAAATATAATAGGAGCGTAACACCAGATACTTCTGAGTTCTTGCTATCACCATAAATCAAACAATTCTTACTTTCAACAGAATATTGCTTTTTCTTTTTTTTTAAAGCATTTAAAAGAAATGTTTCTGGCTGCACCAAGTCTTCCTTGCAGCACTCAGAATCTTTAGCTGCAACCGGTGAACTCTTAGTTGTGGCCAAGTTAGGATCTAGTTCCCTGAAAAGGGACTGAACCCCAGGCACCCTGCATCGGGAGCACAGCAGTCAGTGCCCACGGTGACCCAAGCCTCCTTTTTTAGGCTGACTAGAGTCCTGTCCTTCCTGCCCAACACTAAGCATTTCCTGAGTCCTTGTAACACTCTCGCAGGGTCAGTAATATTAGTTCCATTATCCGATGTGCAAAGTGAGGTCTGGAGAGCCTGAGTATCTCATCCAGGCTATAAGCAGTTCAGCTGGAATTAAAGGCCGTGTGTGTCTTTTTCAAGTCCGCGCACTGTCCACTGCTGCTTGGTTCCTTTAGTGTGGCTGCCCTGGTGGCTCAGACAGTGAAGAATCTGCCTGCAATACGGGAGCCCAGCTTTGATCCCGGGGTCAGGAAGATCCCCTGGAGATGGAAATGGCAATTTACTCCAGTATTCTTGCCTGAAGAATTCCCTGGACAGAGCAGCCTGGCGGGCAATACAGTCCATGGGGTCACAAAGAGTTGGCCATGACTGAGCGACTAACACTACCTGGACCAGCAGCCCTGGCATCACTTGACAGCTTGTTGAAAATGCACGGTTCCCAGGACTTCCGGGTGGTCCAGTGGCTGACTCTGCAGGCTTCCCATCGCTGTGGCTTCTCTCGTTCTACCGCACAGGTTCTAGGGCTCGCAGGCCCAGCTGTGGCGCCCGGGCTCAGTTACTCGGTGCCATGTGGGATCTTAGTTCCAGGGCCAGGGATCGAACCTGTGTCCCCTGTACTGGAAGGCAGATTCTTAACCACTGGACCACCAGGAAGCCCCTGAAGATTTTATGTGGTCACAACTGGGGCAAGGCAGGTGCACTTCCGCCATCTGGTGGGCCGAAGCCAGAGATGCGATCACACACCTTGCCTTTCGCGGGGCAGGCCCCGCCACAAAGAGCTCTCCAGCCAAAACGCCGGCAGCGGCGAGGCCAGGAAACCCTGACGCTGCAGACGGTCTTGTCCATCCTCTTCGGGCCTGGGGTCTGTTTAAAGAAGAAAAACTAACAGCTTTTCACTGCAAAACTATGGCTGAAGGAATGGCACTGAAAACTCCTGTCCCTGCGGGTCAGTCTCGCATAACAGGCACCAACGTCAATCCAGGGGTCAGGAAACTTTGGCTCACATGACAAGCTCAACTCACTGCCTGTTTTTGTGCAGTCTGCGAACTAAGAATGAGTTTTACATTTTAAGAGACTGAAAAAAAAATGTAATAACATTTCCTCACTTGTGAAAATTATATGAAACGAAAATCTCAACGTCCATAAAGAAAATTTTACTGGAAAAAAGCCATATCCATTCTTTTTCATTTCAAGAAAAGCTGCTTTTTTTTTTTCCTTCCCCCACCACGCTGCTCAGCATGGCACACAGGATCTTGGTTCCCCAACCAGGGATCAAACCTGTGTCCCCTGCAGTGGAAGCTGGGAGTCTTAGCCACTGGACTACCAGGGAAGCCCCAGAGTACCTGTTTTATACTTCTTTTGTTATATTTATTCCTAAATATTTTATACTTAAAAATATATTTATTTGGCTGTACCTAGTCTTTGCTGTGGCATGTGGGATCTAGTTCCCTGACCACGGATCGAACCCGGGCCCCCTACCCTGGGAGCATGATGTCTTAGCCACTGGACCACCAGGGAAGTCCCTATTTTATACTTTTTGATGCTATTATAAATAGCATTTCTTAATTTCATTTTCAGATTGTTCATTGCAGACATACAGAATTGCATTCAATTGTTCAAATGCAGACTCTCCGTATCATTTTTACTTTTATTTTTCAATTAATTAATTGATTTGGCTACACTGGGTCTTAGTTGCAGCACGTGGGATCTTTGTTGCGTCATGCGCTTCTATGTTATAGTTCCAACAGTACATTATATACAAATAGCATTGTATGTTATATACAAAATTACTTTATACAATTGCATCTTACATTACTTAAAAGTAGAAAGGAGAAAAATATATTTATATTGTCTTTTATAATTCTTTAATTACCTTTATGGGTGCTCCTTGATTTCTTTCATTTGGATTTGAGTTACTATCTGGGGTCACTTGCTTTCAGCCTGAAAAACTTCCTTTAATATTTCTTGTAAGGTGGGTCTCAAAACAACAAATTCTGGTTTTGTTTATCTGGAAAAGTCTTTATTTAACTTTATTTTTGAAAGGTCCATTTCATTTATAGCCAGCTATGTTGGATATAGAATTCCTAGTTTCAAGCTTTTTTGAGTGCTTGGAACATTAATACCACTGCCTCTGGCCTCCCTAGCTTCTGCTGAGAAGTTAGCTGTTAATCTTACTGGGGTTCCCTTAAAAGTGCCAAGTCATTTTTCTCCTGCTGCTTTCAGGATCTGCTCCTTGTCTGACTTTCAGCATTTTTACCATGATGTGTCTGTGAATCTCTCTGCTTGTCCTCCTTGGAGGTCACTGAGTTTCTTGAATAGACTGGTTACTCTTTTTTCAATTAATTTAAGAAGTTTCAGCCAATTTGGGGGAATAATTTCTCACTCCTCTCCCTCTGGTACTTGCATCACACATATGTCGATGCACTGAATGACCCTCACGTTTCTCTGAGGCTCAGTACATTTTTCTTCATTCTTTCTCTCTTTACTCTTCAGCTTCTATAATCTCCATCAATCAATCTTCAAGTATACTAATTATTACCTCTGCTAGTTGGAATGTACTTTGAGCCCCTCTAATTAATTTATTTCAGTCATTATATTTTCCAACTCCATAATTTTAATTTGGCTCTTTTCATAATTCCTATCTCTTTTATTGGGCTTCCCTGGTGGCTCAGTGGTAAAGAATCTGCCTGCCAATGCAGGAGACCTGGGTTTGATCCCTGGGCTGGGAAGATCCCCTGGAGAAGGAAATGGCAACCCACTCCAGTATTCTTGCCTGGGAAACCCCACGGACAGAGGAGCCTGGTGGGCTACAGTCCATGGGGTCATAAAGAGTCAGTCACAAATAAGCTACTAAACAACAGCAATCTATTAATGTTCTCTAGTTGATGCAAAAATATCATTATACCTTTAATCATGTTTTCCTTTAGTTCGAGAACATATTTACAGCAACTCTAGGGAGTGGTTCTCCACCCTCACCCTGGGCATGTTGTTATCTGCTTGCTGTTGAGTAACAGTCTGGACTGTTCTAGTGAAATCTATTTCCCTCTCATGATGTTAAGGCCTATGTTGTTGCTCCTCAGTTCAGTTCAGTTCAGTCGCTCAGTCATGTCCAACTCTTTGCAACCCCATGAATTGCAGCACGCCAGGCCTCCCTGTGCATCACCAACTCCTAGAGTTCACTTAGACTCAAGTCCATCGAGTCCGTGATGCCATCAGCCATCTCATCCTCAGTC
>SJYC01076452.1:0-43661 GCA_006408675.1 Madoqua kirkii
CCTTGCTCTTTTTTGTTGAAACTTGCCCCCCCCCCCCTCCCGCCCCTTGAAAGTATTCTGGGGGAATTCCCTGGCAGTCTAGTGGTTAGGATTATGGGCTTTCACTGTGGGAGTTCAGTTCCTGGTCAGGAAACTAATATCCTGCAGGCTGCTGGGGCGTAGCCAAACAAAAGGAAAGAAGGAAGCATTTTTCATTTTTTACTCTGTGATTTCCAGTTTTGGATCATAAACATGTGTTTTACTGTCATCAAGGGTTATATGGATGTGTGTGTGAGAGAGAGAGATGGAGGAATACAATTTTCTTTATTTTTAAAAATGTTCAATTTTAAATGAGACTTAATGGTTGAATACCTGAATGGCTGAAGGAAACACGTTCCACAGATGTTAGCCGTTAGCGTCACCCCCCCTACAGGTGAAGAAACAGAAAGTCAGCATGACGGAGTTACTTGCTGGCTGTTACACACCTAGTGAGAGGCAAAGCTGGGACTCAGACCCAAGCCTGTCCCACCAGAGGCTGCTGATCTTTTACTCCGCTCTCCTCTGGTTGTTGTTCAGGCACTAAGTGTGTCCAATTCTGCAGCCCCAGGGACTGCAGCACACCAGGCTTCCCTGTCCTTCACCATGTCCTGGAGTTTGCTCAGATTCACATCCGCTGAGTCAGTGATGCCATCCCACCATCTCATCCTCTGCTGCCTCCTTCTCCTCCTGCCCTCAACCTTTCCCAGCGTCAGGGTCTTTTCCAGTGAGTTGGCTGTTCGCATCAGGTGGCCAAAGTATTGGTGCTTCAGCATCAGTTTTTCCAATGACTATTCAGGGTCAATTTCCTTTAGGATGGACTGGTTGGATCTCCTTGCTATCCAAGGGACGCTCAAGAGTCTTCTCCAGCGCCACAGTTCTAAAGCATCAATTCCTCGGCGCTCAGCTCTCTTTATGGTGCTACTCTGACGTCTGTGCATGACTACTGGAAAAACCATTGGTGGCTTCTAAATTGCCTGTTTCAGCCCTGAGATGGTGAACTACAGTTCTGGAGCACTTAGCGGAGGCTGTTGCTTAACTATACTAATAGCATAAATTTGCTCTTCCCTGTGGGCCCCTGCGGTGCCTGTGAAGAACCCACCAGGCCCCAGGAATCATTGGCTGGCACACCCGGCAAGGCTTCCAGGCTGCTTTGGGGGAATTTTATGTCCTGCGCCTGCCAACTGCTAGCAAATTTTCCCCACCAGACTGATTGTTTAGGGCACTGTGGGCTTAGCGTGGGAGTGTCTTTATTTTCATTGCTTTGGTTCATCCCTGCAGGTGGGAAAACCAGGCTGGATTCTCCTATAGGCTCCCCATAGGGACGACTAATCAGCGCTTTAACCCAGGGCCGATATTGCTGGCAGAAAATAAGTGACTTTGGGAACCCACTGAGGAGTAGCATGAGGAGGTGGATCAGAGAGCAGGGACTAAAGATGACAGTAACGGTCAGTAATAGCTTATTTTATGAAAGGCTTACTAGGTGCTAAGCGCTGGGCTAATTGGCCAAACATACCATTGAAATTCCTGGGGGACCTCCAGGCAGATGTGTGGGTCTGGACCTCAGAAGGGAGGCCAGGGCCGTGAGTCAAAATAGATGTGGTAGAATATTATGCTGGCATTAAAAGTGCTGTTCACAAAGAATAAATAGAGACAGTAATACCAGGTAGCAGATAAGGTTTTGAGAAGGAAAAATTTAGGTAAGTCTCGCTAAGAAAGACCTGACATACAGACACCAGTTACTAAATATCTGTTGCGTAAATAAGGGAAGGACATGAGGAAATACAGTCTCAAACTATGGGAACAATGTTAATAGCTGCCATATATTTAAGTGCTTACATAAGGTACTTTGCAAAGTGCTATGAATTCTTTACTTCTTATCTTTGTCAAAACCCAACTTGGTAGGTATATATCCCTTGTTTATATGTGAGGAAACTGGATAAGGGTGAAATGAAGTAATTTACCCCAAAGCATGATTGGTAGATTTGCAATGTGCATATCAGTTCAGTTCAGTCGCTCAGTCGTGTCTGACTCTGTGACCCCATGAATTGCAGCACGCCAGGCCTCCCTGTCCATCAGCAACTCTCGGAATTTATCCAAACTCATGTCCATCGAGACAGTGATGCCATCCAGCCATCTCATCCTCTGTCATCACCTTCTCCTCCTGCCCCCAATCCCTCCCAGCATCAGTCTTTTCCAATGAGTCAACTCTTCACATGAGGTGGCCAAAGTATTGGAGTTTCAGCTTCAGCATCAGTCCTTCCAATGAACACCCAGGACTGATCTCCTTTAGGATGCACTGGTTGGATCTCCTTGTGCATATAGGACTGTTTTAACCCAGATCTCACCTGACTTACGTTTTGCTCCTTCATTCTTTTAGAAGATCAGTGGTGTTCCAGGTGACATCTTTTCCCTCCAGGAGGGCATTTGGCAGTGTCTGGAGATTATTTGTTTGGTTGTGACAACCAGGAAGTGCCGAATGTCCCCAATATGGGAAGGTCAAGGTTGTGCGACCTGGGACCTAAGACTTCTGAGGTCATAGCTGAGATGTTCCAACGTGCCTCCTTGAAGCACTGAGCCTGGATGAAAGCATCTGCAGATAACAGCTCCTACCTGGATAAGGGTGGGTAAGAGCCTGTGAGGCCTCAGGACCCTTGCAGAGAGGCGCCTCAGCAGTCCTCTCGCTCTTCATTTTGGGCCTGGGGTCGAAGACCCCTGAATTTGCCTCGGCTGTCACCTGCAGGGTTGGAAGCAGGCAGACCTGAGTAGGAATTTCTACCTTACCTTACCCTTGGGCATAATTTAGCTTCTCTGAGCCTCAGTTACCTCATCTGTAAAAATGGGCATAATAAAAACATGACATGTTTAAAAGTCTCTCTTAAATGCAAAGTAATATTTATTGATTGCCCTCTGTGTCTAACGTGCTGTGCAACCTTGAAAAGGTCTTTACCATTTCTGAACCTCCATTTCGTCCACACTTAAATTGGGGAGAATAAGGGGACTTACCAGTGGTTCAGTGGTTAAGAATCTGCCTTGCAATGCAGGGGAAGTGTGTTCAATCCCTGGCTGGGCAACTAAGATCCCACAGGCAACTGAGCCCACACGCCACAGTTCTGAGCCTGTGTGACCTGGAGCCTACATCAGCTAAGATCCAACATAGACAAATAAATAAATTTTTTTTTTTAATGAGGAGAATAAGAAATGGGATTGCAAATAGCAAAGCCTCACAGCACACATAAGTGGAGCTTTAACTGGGGTTCATTTTCATATGCATGCATTTGATTTAATTCTCATGATTATGTAGGTTATTATGCCCATTTGACTGTTAAGAAAACAGAGGGACCTAAAGCTGAGTGATTGGCCAAAAACTACACAACCAAATAGAGAGAGAACCTGGATCCAAAATCCAGGGTTTCAGCCTGGGCCCATGGACGTCCAAGGACAGTGTGCTGCAGGTTACAAGGCACGGAAAAGCGACTGCCTAAAATTCATGCTTATGCCTACTCATGCTTAGGCATGTGAATGTGTTCACCAGCCTGGAAGCTCCCTAAACCCCACCCATACTTTTGGGATTTTTATGGAGGCTTCCTCATGTAGGCATGATCCATTATCAGCTCAGTTTCCGGCTTTCTTCCCCTTCCAGGAGGATATGGGCTGGAAAAGCTAAAAGCTTCATACTTCTAATGATGGCTTAATCTTTCTAGTCTATCCCCTGTTCAGGGGGCTTCCTTGGTGGCTCAGTGGTAAAGAATCTGCCTGCAATGCAGGAGACCCAGGTTCGATTCCTGGGTGAGGAAGATCCCATGGAGAAGGAAATGACAACCCACTCCAGTATTCTTGCCTGGAAAACCCCATGTACAGAGGAGCCTGGTGGGCTGCAGGCCATGGGGTTGCAAAGAGTCGGACACGACTTAGCAGCTAAACAACAGCAACCACCCATGCAGGAGCCCACAAAGCATTACCTCATTAGAGCAAGATGTTCCCATCACCCAGGCAGTTCCCAGTGACTTAGAGGCTCTGTGTTAGACACCAGGGTCCAAGACCAAATATCTGAACAGGAAGGGCTCCTGGTGTTTTTATCACTTAGGAAACTACAAGAGCTTTAGGAGCTCAGTGCTGGGAACTGGAGGCAGAGACTAAAGATCTTCTGTTATTTCACAGGACACAATTCAACTCATAACATTTCCCTTCTAGGGGTGGGCTCCAGGAGCTGTATTTATGCCAGGATATCTGGGGAGGTCCAGGGAGGTCACATTTTTCATGAAGGATGGCTTCTATAAGCTTCACATGATTCGAAATGTTGTATTCAAAAGCTCATGTTTCCCCGTAGGAATGAGTGTGAAGGAGCAATAAAATGCACACACACACACACACAGCTCGTGAATCAACAGCCTATCTTACCGTATTTTTGCTTTTATAAAAAAATGTTTATTTGGCTGCACCAGGTCTTAGTTGTGGCACATGGGATCTTTAGTTAGAGCTTGTGGCATGTGGTATCCAGGTCCCTGACCAGGGACTGAGCACAGGGCCCCTGGGCTGGGAGCTCAGAGTCTTAGCCACTGGGCCACCGGGGAAGCCCCCCATATTTTCGCTCTGTGTCTTTGCAGCATCATCTCTACCTGTGGACATTGTCCTGCCTTTACAGCAGCACCTGTCCCAGAGCTGGTTCAGTCTTCTCTGTGGCTGTTTTATCAGTCCGATAGCTGCTCCAAAGTATTGATTTGGGGCGTGATTTTCAGCATTGGCATACCTACTTTGTGAGTGACGTTGAACAACATTTTTATAGCTTTTTAAACTGGGTTTATAATGACAGTGAGCAGCAAAATAAAGCTTAGCACACAAAGCAGTCGCTGGAGCCCAAAGCGCACTAACAACCTGTGCTTTGCTCTGAACTGACACAGAGTGTGGTTGTTTCTCAGCTGTAGTGGCGCTGCCTGGTGGCAGCAGAGTGAACGCAGTGTATCATTCATTCCACGCCGACAGCCTTGAAATGGTTTGGTATTAACCAGGGAAAATGTTTTCTTTCTCTGGCATTTGTATGATTTCCAATATGTATACATGGAGTGGCACTTTGATCGTGTTTTTATGTGGCACTATGTCAGAGTCCCATAATTCATGTCTGCATATGACTTATCCTGCAGAAAGGCTGGGACTCGGCAGTGTGGCTCATGTCCGAGCTGCGACATAAAAGCTTTCTTGTCCTGTCGCTCTTGTTTGGGGGTCTCGTGGCTGGAGGATGCAATTCTAGAGAGCAGTTGGCCCGGGCATGAAAACCCATCAGTAAGGAGCTGGTGGCACTGCCACAGCTGGCTGCTTTGTCTCTCTGCTCTTCTGCAGCCCGCTCCATGATGATCTATTTGTCCCAGGGAATAGACGATGGCAGGTTTGTCCATATTTTACACTTATGAACCTGCCTGCTCCTTTT
Source organism: Madoqua kirkii (assembly GCA_006408675.1). Taxonomy (NCBI): domain Eukaryota; kingdom Metazoa; phylum Chordata; class Mammalia; order Artiodactyla; family Bovidae; genus Madoqua; species Madoqua kirkii. The sequence goes on from SJYC01076452.1 coordinate 5,441, forward strand.
TGCTCCATCTGTCTTTGTCCCCAGTTCCTGTCTTTTCATTTCACAGACTGGGCAGCAGGGCTTGGCAACGAGTTATGAAGGTAGATTCCATGAGGACGGCTTTGGGAAAAGAGGGAGGGAGGGAGAAAAAATGGGTCAGCTCCCTGCCAAGAGGGGAGGATGAACAGGTTCAGGAGAAAGAGATGTCACAGACTCTGGTGGGCGGATGGGGACCTCAGAGAGGTAGGGGAGGGAGAGACAAAAACAGTGATGCCAGGGAGACATGCTCATAGAAGATGGCTTGGACTCAGCGGGTGCTGCCCTGTAGCAGCAGAGCGCGGGTTCTCGCTTCGGCGGCTCCTCTTGTTACGGCACGCAGGCCCTAGAGCACACGGGATTCAGTAGTTGCAGTACACGGGCTTAGTTGCTCCTCAGCCTGTGGGATCTTCCCGGACCAGGAAGGGATCAAACCTCTCCATGTCCCCTGCATTGCAAGACAGATTCTTAACAACTGGACCGCCAGGGAAGATTCCTCCCACGAATCTTACCCGTTGGTATTGACATCCTTGTAAGGCCCCCTCGTGCACTGAGCAGGGCTGACCTGTGTCACCAAAGAGATATTCAGAAATGAGAAGGTATGATTCCCAAGGTCAGTTCACAAAGTCCTTGAAGGTTCCCTCTTACTCTCTCCTGGATCACTCACTCTGGGAGAAGTCACCTGCCATGTGGTGAAGACACCCACGCAGCACTTGGAGAGGCCCATGTGGCAAAGAACTGAGGTCGCCGGCCAAGAGCCCCCAACAGCCAGCACTGACTTGCTAGGTGTGTGAGCGGCCCACCTCGGAAGCAGATCCCACAGCCTCCATCAGGCCTTCAGATGCCCACAGCCCAAGCCAACATCTTGACTGCAATGTGGTGAAAGACCCTGAGCCAGAAGAAGCCCAGCCAGCCGCTCACTCGTGAATCCCTGACCCATTTGGAACCGTGTGAGCTCATAAATGTTCACTGCTTCAAGCTGCTAAATTTTGGGATAATTTATTCCACAGTAACTGGAAATGGTCTAATTATATTACTCCTTACTTGCAGAATTGTCTTCCAACATCCATCTGGTTTACTGCCCAGAATACCTGGTCCATGGGGCAGGGACCCATTCCCACCAGGTGCCAAGTTAACAGACATTGCATGTCACTGAGTGCCACGCAGTCAGCCCCCCTGCCCTGCTCCTTCCAGCAGAGTCAATGGGGTTAGTTAAGTGAGGAAAAGATTCTGAGGGTGGAGTGGATGTGTGAGCCAGGGAGATGGAAAGAGCCACGGTTAGGATAGAGGGTTTTCAGTTTGCCCAGGATAGAGGGGTTTCCTGGGATAGGGGACATTTAGTGTCTAAACGGGGACAGTCTGGGGTAAACGAGTGAGCTGGTCTCCCTGGCTGGGGTGGGAATGGAGGCCTCAAAGCTGCACTTCCAGTGAGCTGGCCAGACTGGTTCCCTTGGCCTGGATATGGAGACTCATCCATCCGATCTGGTCAGGGGTGAGCACGTGCTCCTGGAGGGCCTCGTTTGATCTTCTGTCCCACTCAAACAGCGGGAGGTGGGAAGATGGTCTTACAAATGCCTAGACTGGGACTTCCCTGGTGGTCCAATGGTTAAGACCCTGTATGCCAGTGCAGAGGCTAAGGCTTCGATCCGTGGTCCAGGAGGATTCCACCTGCTCTGGGGCAACTGAGCCCTCTCCCCTTGGAGCCTGTGCTCTGAATCAAGAGGCGTGCCGGCAGTGAGAGGCCCGCGCACCCAACCAGAGAGCAGCGCCTGCTCACTGCAGCTGGAGAAGGCCCGAGCGCAACGCCAAAGGCCCCGAGCAGCCAAAACTGAGTACACGTGAGAGAGGTGCCCAGACCAGCAGGAGGAGGCTCTGGGCCAGCCCTCCCTCATTTCCCCAGCGGAGATGGCCAGGAGCACCAAGAGTTTGGTGAGGACTCTCACTAGACCTGGAGGATGAGCCCTGCCCTGCCCAGGGGTCCTGGCTCCCCGTGGCTTGATAACCAAATGACCAGTCCGTTGCTGTGCAGCCTCTGCTGTCACAGTCCATTGACAGGTCACCAAGGCCATCCAATCCTTGTACAGAGCGAGGAGACGCCGCCACGTCATCTCCACCCTCTGATGACATCCGATGGTGCTGAGCAGTCTGAACCCATTCCTTCCTGGAGGCCCTTTCACATACTGTGCACACACTGCTTCCTCTGCCCAAGGCTCTCCTTCCCCTGCTCCCTGCTGGCAGACTCTCTCTGCTGAACCTTTAAAGTGTCAGTCACTCAGTCATGTCTGACTCTTTGTGACCCCATGAATTGTAGCCCGCCAGCTCCTCTGTCCATGGGATTCTCCAGCAAGAATACTGGAATGGGTTGCCATTCCCTTCTCCAGGGGGTCTTCCCGACCCAGGGATCGAACCTGATCTCCTGCATTGCAGGCAGAGTCTTTAATGTCTGAGCCACCAGGGAAGCCCAGCCTAGGTCTAACGTCAGGCCACCTGTGAGGCCGTGAGCTGTCACACCCACCTCTCCACACCTGCCACACTTGGTTCCTCCACCGCAGGACACCAGTGACATGTTACTTGCTGCACCTCCATCTCCCCATCTGAGCTTTTTCTGAGTGACTGTGTCTGGGAACATGTCAGTCATGGTCCCTTTTGGTTCTTCTGATAACCCAAGGAGCAACTGGGCTCAGCTGTGTTTTAACATAGAGTAACCTTTGGCCTTAGCTGTAAAGCACCAGGGATACAATATCTTCACTGCATTTATTCTGATGGTTCTGCCCGTGTATCACAGTTGATTTAGGTTTTTTGTTTATCATGATGATATACAGTATCCTTTTAAAATAAATTCTGCAAAGAATACATATTCATTGTAGCTGCTTCAGAAAACACAAGGGAAGAAAAAATAGTACAGGGCTCACTTCCTTATAGAAATTATCATTGACCCTCAAAGTCTATATAGAACCTCATATTTTCTCTTTCCCCCTCCCCAATGTAAGTCCTCATAGCTCTCCATATTTTTTCATAGCCTGTATCACAATTGGTAAAAAATATTTTTGTGTATATTTTTCACTTTTTCAGCCAATATTTTTAGCATGTCAGGCAAGAGAGGGGAGAAGGGTTAGGTCTAAGGTCTCTGCCCCAGGGGGGTCAATACCAGTTTGATTTTGTCTCCCCAGCCAGGCCAGGCCTTAAATTCCAAGGGGGCTGGGGTCTTGTCATTCTGGCCACGTTTGGCGTCTCAGGGCTCAGCACGTGGTCTAGCCATGTGGACTCAACATTTGCTGAAGGAATCATAAAATTAAAGCCTGCCAGGGCACTCCTCCACCCCAAGCATATCAGGAGGGAACTACCATCAGCCTCAGCCTCGGTGGGTGGACAGTCTTCTGGGGAGTGTGTATGCACATTCTCTGGAAGTTATTAGGCTCCTGCTCCCCCTCTATGGGGTCTGCAGGCCCTCTGCTCCCACTGAGGTCTGTGACCTGGGGGATCGTGGGCTGGGAGAGGGCTAGTCTGGAAGTTAGGCACAAGACCTGGGCAGGCAGGAGAAAGGCATGGAGCTCCAGGAGGCCCGGGCAGAGATGGTAGAGGGAGATGGAAAGGGAAAAGGAGATGATGGAGAGAAAGTGTCCCTGCAACCCAGAGCCTTGTCCACCTGTCTTAAGTTGTTAGGGGGTTTGTTCCTTTCAGACTGTGATAAACGGTCTGTGCCCCACCCTCGCAGGAATGCACAGGCGCACAGAACTGTATACCATTTCAAGTGAGGTTACTGACCCTCTGCCACTCACCCTGGAGGGCCCCTTTAAGAACCTCTGGTGTAATTGTTCAATGCTCCCATTCTACGGGGTGGAAACTGAGGCCCAGACTGGGCGAAGGGTTTGCTCCAGGCCACAGAGCAAGTCTGTAGCAGAGCTGCAGAGGCTCAAGGACAAGAAACCGGACCTCTGCCCTGCATCTGCGTTGCGGGAAGAGAGGGGACAACGCCCACCTGCCGGCAGGCGAGGGAGGCGGGCGAGCCGGTGGGGCGGGGCTTACCCGAGTCCCGCCTCCGCTGCCGGGTTCGGGGGTGGGGCCTGCCTCCAACCTGCACCGCTCCAACATGGCTCCGCGTCTGTGCAGCATCTCTGCGGCGGCGCGGCGGCTGCTAGGGGTCCCGGGCTCGGGCCCCCGGCACGTTGCGGCTGTGACTGCAGCGCGGTAAGAACGGGGCTGGGCCTGGGGCGGAGCGGTGCGCCTGGGGGCTGCAAGAGTGAGAGCCAGGGTCTGGGCCTGGGGGATGGGCAGAGACTCGGGCTTGGAGTCTAATGGTTAGAGGCCGAGGGCGAATCTCTAAGCCCGAGGAGGAGGTCTGGGCAAAGAATGGGGGAGGTGGGAAAGGTGGGCGCAGGGTCTTTGCCCTGCAGGGTACTTGGCTCTGGGCAGAGACTGAAGGAGAGGGTGAATGGGAGGGGCAGCCCCCGGGCCGTGGGGAGTGGGAACTGGCTGAGGGCGGGACCAGTGGCCTTTTCCCTGGCCTTTGCGGTGACTGAGATGGGCAGCCCTGGAGGCTTCCACGACAGACAGTCCTCCCTCGGTTAGTTCTGGGGGTCAGAGATATGGGGAGCAATGGAGATCCCCAAGGGCCGTGGCTGCACAGACCCTTGGCTTCCCAACCAGAAACAGCCCAAGGGGAGCAAAGGAAGCCTGAGAAAGGGTGGGAGCTCCCAAGGTCACTCCCCTGCCGTCCTGTGGCCGCACCGAGTCCGGACCCAGGCCTCCTGACACCCCTGTGGTCCTTGCGCCACAGCTGGTGGCCTTCTGGGGGAGGGAGGCTGGTTGGCCCGCGCCCAGAGCCTGGTCTTTTGTTTGGTCCCTCCTCTGGGACTCCCTGACTGGCCCCGGGCGGCCCCGCCCTCCTCCCGCTGGCGCCCTGCTCTTCCCCCATCTCTGCTCTTCCTACCCTCTACACAGTTGCCTGTCCCTCCCACTGGACCATCACCTCATCTTTCTGTCTCCCCAGCCCTTGGCTCAGGGCTCAGGACAGTGTGTGCTCAGGAACATTTGCCAAAGAAGTAAGGACACCTGTCCCCCGACCTGTGGAAAGGAGGCAGGGGTCTGTCCTGCCCAGCAGCCTGGGTGTGAAGCTGTGAGTTCTGTTAGACCTTGTTGTGAGACGTTACAGAGTGTTGTGCCGTGGGGTCGGGAGGCTGGAGAAGAGGAGCCAGGCACGTGCCCTCACCCTGTTGTTCAGTTGCTAAGTTGTGTCCAACTCTGTTGCCACCCCTTGGATTATAGCCCGCCAGGCTCCTCTGTTCATGGGGTTATCCAAGCAAGAATACTGGAGTGGGTCGCCATTTCCTTCTCCAGCTTCCCCACCTACCCTGTTGTTATTGTTCAGTCGCTAAGTTGTGCACGACTCTGAGACCCCGTGGACTGCGGGATGCCAGGCCTCCCTGTCCTTTGCTATCTCCCAGTTTGCTCAAACTCGTACTCATTGAGTAAGTGATGCCATCCAACCATCTTATTCTCTGTCACCCCCTTCTCCTCTGTTAGAGGCCGAGGGCGAATCTCTAAGCCCGAGGAGGAGGTCTGGGCAAAGAATGGGGGAGGTGGGAAAGGTGGGCGCAGGGTCTTTGCCCTGCAGGGTACTTGGCTCTGGGCAGAGACTGAAGGAGAGGGTGAATGGGAGGGGCAGCCCCCGGGCCGTGGGGAGTGGGAACTGGCTGAGGGCGGGACCAGTGGCCTTTTCCCTGGCCTTTGCGGTGACTGAGATGGGCAGCCCTGGAGGCTTCCACGACAGACAGCTCCTCCCTCGGTTAGTTCTGGGGGTCAGAGATATGGGGAGCAATGGAGATCCCCAAGGGCCGTGGCTGCACAGACCCTTGGCTTCCCAACCAGAAACAGCCCAAGGGGAGCAAAGGAAGCCTGAGAAAGGGTGGGAGCTCCCAAGGTCACTCCCCTGCCGTCCTGTGGCCGCACCGAGTCCGGACCCAGGCCTCCTGACACCCCTGTGGTCCTTGCGCCACAGCTGGTGGCCTTCTGGGGGAGGGAGGCTGGTTGGCCCGCGCCCAGAGCCTGGTCTTTTGTTTGGTCCCTCCTCTGGGACTCCCTGACTGGCCCCGGGCGGCCCCGCCCTCCTCCCGCTGGCGCCCTGCTCTTCCCCCATCTCTGCTCTTCCTACCCTCTACACAGTTGCCTGTCCCTCCCACTGGACCATCACCTCATCTTTCTGTCTCCCCAGCCCTTGGCTCAGGGCTCAGGACAGTGTGTGCTCAGGAACATTTGCCAAAGAAGTAAGGACACCTGTCCCCCGACCTGTGGAAAGGAGGCAGGGGTCTGTCCTGCCCAGCAGCCTGGGTGTGAAGCTGTGAGTTCTGTTAGACCTTGTTGTGAGACGTTACAGAGTGTTGTGCCGTGGGGTCGGGAGGCTGGAGAAGAGGAGCCAGGCACGTGCCCTCACCCTGTTGTTCAGTTGCTAAGTTGTGTCCAACTCTGTTGCCACCCCTTGGATTATAGCCCGCCAGGCTCCTCTGTTCATGGGGTTATCCAAGCAAGAATACTGGAGTGGGTCGCCATTTCCTTCTCCAGCTTCCCCACCTACCCTGTTGTTATTGTTCAGTCGCTAAGTTGTGCACGACTCTGAGACCCCGTGGACTGCGGGATGCCAGGCCTCCCTGTCCTTTGCTATCTCCCAGTTTGCTCAAACTCGTACTCATTGAGTAAGTGATGCCATCCAACCATCTTATTCTCTGTCACCCCCTTCTCCTCCTGCCCTCAATTCTTCCCAGCATCAGGGTCTTTTCCAGTGAGTCAGCTCTTCACATCAGGCGGCCAAAGTATTGGAGCTTCAGCTTTAGCATCAGTCCTTCCAGTGAATATTCAGGGTTGATTTCCTTTAGGATTGACTGGTTTGATGGCTCAGTAATTGGGGAGAAAGCTCATGACGTGGAGAGACCTAGAGTTTGCCTGGCACCTACACACCCAACTCAGCCTTTTTCAGTGAGGTGACCTTGCATGAATTATTTGGCCTCTTGAAGTCTCAGATTCCTCATTTGTAAAATGGGGGTGAGAAAGTAGAATGATTTCACAGAGTTGTTGAGGATTAGCAGTTGTGTGTAAGGTACCCAGCGCTTGGTGAACTTGTAACAAATGTTGCTCCTTGCCCAAGCCTATGTCTCAAGCAATGTCTTCATGAGTCCCTTATAATGTCAGGGCTGAAGGGGCTTTGGGAAGGTCATGTTCTATGATCCCCTCATTTTCCGGATGAGGAAATCCAAGCTGGGGGCAGGACCTCACTTCTCCAGCCTTACAGGACTGGTTGGTGGCAGAGCCAGAACATCGAGAGACCACAGGAGCATCACAGGCCGTGTGCTGCTCCGTCATCTTGGGTGAGGTGCTGAACCTCTAGGGCCCTTGGTTTCCTTCTCTCTGAAGTAGGATTGGAGGTCCCTGCCAGGTGTTTTTTGCAGGATTGCTGTGAACGTGCTTGGATTCATACTTATCAAGTCTCTCAAGGACTGCTGTGAAGTTACCTGTGCCCTGGTTCCCACCTTGGATACCTGGGAACATCCCCTCCTGCCAACCTCTGTCTGCCACCATCTCTCTGGAGTCCCTTAGAGGGGCCCTCTGGCATCTTGAGCTCAGAGTGGGGCTCCTGGGGTCCAATCACAATGTGGGCTTTGAAGTCAGGTGGACCTGGATTGGAATCCTCTTGGCCATTGGTTAATTGTCCTTGAATAAGGCCTGGTACATCTCTGGGCCTCGTTTTTCTCTGTTTTGTTTTTGGTGTTGTTTGTTTTTGAGCCTCATTTTTCTTAAAAACATATTGTGAAGATCAGTTCTCAGCACATCGTACGTGCTCAATATGCAGCAGTCGTTACTGCTACGTCAGTAGTGCTGTTGTTAAAAAGAACTTTAGTTCTTCCTGTATGTCTTCTAAAGACATTGTGTGTGTGTGTGTGTGTGTGTGTGTGTGAGTCACTCAGTTGTGTCCAACTCTTTGTGACCCCATGGACTGTATCCCACCAGGCTCTTCTGTCCATGGAATTTCCAGGCAAGAATACTGGAATGGGTAGTCATTCCCTTCTCAGGGATCTTCCTGACCCAGGGATCGAACCCAGGTCTCCTGCCTTGCAGGCAGACTCTCTGCTGTCTGAGCCACCAGGGAGGCCTGGAAACATACTTGCGGAGCAGTACACAGAAGCATGGCCCCTTTCTAAAGCCAGCCGACTCCAGACCGCAGAGTGTTTCAGAATCTGCGTCGCACCCAGCTTCCCAGCGTGCCAACCCAGGACAGTCCGGAGTGCTTTCACGTGGGGTGGCACCGGACCACTGATCCCTGTTGAGAGTGCCAGTGTGTCTCTAAAGTTCTCATCTGGGGCAGACATTTGTTGAACAACTCCCAGGCTAAAAGCGTTGTGCTGGGTACCCTAGCGGGTGGAGATTGTCTGCTCCAGGCTGAGGGGAAATAGGAGAGGTGGGCTTTTTGTTTGATTTTTGGCCACGTAGCATGATGGGACTTAGTTACCCACCAGGGATCTAACGCGCACCCCCCCGCACTGCTGAAAGTCCCAGGAGAGGTGTTTTTATGGGAGGGGTTGAACTGGCTTTTCTAGGCCTAAGGGGCATTCTTAATATAGTTTAGACAGCAGAATCTTTGGTGTTTCTGGGATAATTTACTGAGATTACATGAAAAAAGAAAGAAATTGGGACTACCTTAGAGCAGTGATCCTTAAGCCTGAGCGTGCGTCAGAATCCCCTGGCAGACTTGTTAAAACCCAGATTGCTATGCCCACCCCCGGAAGTTTCTGTTGCAGTGGTTCTGGGTGGAGCTGGGAAAGCTTTAACAAGTTCTTGCTGCAGCTGCTGCTGCTGCTGCTGCTAAGTCGCTTCAGTCGTGTCAGACTCTGTGCGACCCTATAGACGGCTAACAAGTTCTTAGGTGATGCTAATGATAGGGAATCTTGGATTGTTGGTCACCAAATTTAGAAGGGAAGTGGGGACTTCTTGGCGGTCCAGTGGTGAAGACTCCACACATCCACTGCTGGAGGCTTGGGTTCATTCCTTGGCTGGGGAACTAAGAACCCACAAGCTGAGTGGGGCAGCCAAAAACAAATAAAAAAGAAAAATGGTTTTTAAAAAAGGAAATTGACTTGAAAGCGTGGCAAAATAGATGAGAGCAAGTGGAGACCGCTAGCCTTGGTTTACGGGCAGTAGGGAGCAACAGAAGACTTTCACGTGGACAGATAGCATCACAACCATGGTACTTGACAAAACTGGTGGGCAGGTTAGGAAAAAAGAGGACAAGCAAGCGCGAGCCAGGAGATGAGTTAGGTAGGAACCGTGATTCTGGCTGCACTGCTCTGTCTGCGCTTTTCTCTGCCAGGCACGTGCTGTTGCCCTTATAGATGAGGGAAATGAGGCTCAGAGGTGATGCTGAGCTGGGGCTAGTCCTGGATCTGTCCAGAACCTGTGCTCTTAAGCAGTAACTCTGCTGGTGGTGGGGGGAATAGAAAGGGGCCCTGTGTCCCGAGTCCACACACGGAGTCCAGGTCCACCCTCTCCCTGCTTTCCTGCCTCCCAGATGTCATCGTTTTCATGCAGCTCTGCCTTAGCTCCCCACACTCCTCCACTCTCCCCATTAGGGGCTGAGCTGTGCTGCCTGCCCAGCACTCTTCCAGGCCCTGGGGAGACAGCGGGCATGCACAGGGAGAGAGCGTCGCAGGCCACGGGGGGCTGCTGCCAGTGGGAGACGGCAAACGGCACGTCCTGAACCCCCAGATTCTATAGTGTGTTAGAAGGAGCGATGGAAAAAATAGGGAGCAGGGTGAGAAGGGTTGGGGAGCTCAAGGACAGGAGAATGTTGCGATTTCATTGAAAAAGTGAAATTTGAACTCTTGAAATGTGAACCTACAGATGCGAGCTTCAAGTTCAGACCCTTCTCTGGGATCTTCTTGGGGTCTTTGGAGATAGGCTGCGCCGCCCTGCTCTCTTGACACGTGGGGAAACTGAGATGTGGAGGCAGGAAAGAGGAGGTGGGAAGAGCTGGGAGCTCCCGGACACTCCCCAGCACCCGGCTTCCAGGCTCTCTCTCCACAGCTGGCCGCTTGGCTGTTTATCTTGGTCAATGCTGATGTTAATAAATTACTCAAGGCCCAGCCCTGGAGCAAAGGTCTTGGTTGACAAAGAGTAGGAGTTGCTGTCTTCTCGGTCACCACCCCTTCCGGAGGACACAGCCTCTCTACATTCAAACCAAAGGTCAGGTCCCTCCACCAGTGGCTTTGCTAAAAAACACCTGCTTCTTTAGAGTATCTCCCTGATGCAAGTTCCCCCGGCTGGTACCTGACCTGGGGGTGGAGCTGGCTTTAGAGGAGTGAGCTTTAGGCTCTTACCAGAGCTCTCTGCCCCAATTTGCTGTGTGACCTGAGACAAGTTTCTTAACCCTCCCACCCATGACCTTCTATTTTCTTGTCTCAAAAATGGAGATATGAATAGTATTAACGTTATATTCTCATTGCGTAGATTCAGCGGGATCCTGGTACTGACAAGCTGATCACGGGTCCCTGGCAGAGGCTATCCTCAGCCAGTGTTAGCCATACTGAGGCTCCCCTATTCTGGTCCCCAGTTTCCACAGACCACATTGGCCATCTGATGACAACTGCCTTTTTTTTTTTTTAATTAAAAATTTTAAAACACTGAAGTGTAGAGTTTGCCTGGTGGCTCAGATGGTAAAGAATCTGCCTGCAACGCATGAGACCCAGGTTCAATTGCTGGGTCAGGAAGATACCCTGGAAAAAAGAATGGCTTTATATATATATATATGTATGTGTATATATATATATACTTTTAATGGCTTTTTATATATAATGACTATATATACATATATATACTTTCAATGGCTTTTTATATATACTGACTATATATATATATATATTCTTTTTCAGATTTTTTTTTTTTGGACTGCATGTTATGCGGCATCTTAGTTCCCTAACCAGGGATCAAACCCTAGCCCCCTGAAGTGGAAGTTCAGAGTCTTAACCGCTGGGCCACCAGGGAAGCTCGTGCCTTTGTTTGTAATGAAGCAGTACACACACAACGATAGAAAGCCTATGAATTCAGAAATATAAAAGTGTTTTTTTTAGCTTTACAAAAAATTTTCATGAATAACGAGAAGTTTAACCATCTTCCTCTTCCCTCTCCCAGGTAAGCAGTATTAACAGCGTGGGGCTGAGAGCTCCCCAATGGCCCAGTGAGGACTCGAGGCTTTCACTGCTGTGACCCGGGCTCACTCCCTGGCGGAACTAGGGTCCTGCAGGCCGCCTGGTGTGGCCAAAACCAAACAAACCACCACCAACAAAAAAAACAGTTCGGAACAAATCCTTACTTCCCTTTCCTCTGTGTTCATACAAACATACCATCATTTTTAAGGTGCTGTTGTTCAGATTGTATCAGTCCCAGCGCTCAATCCAGATTTGGGGGAAAAGCAATACTTTGATTTGCAAGACATTTATTCTAGCCACAGGAAAGGCTCGAAAAAGAAGAGAACTTGCTTTGGGGCCCCAACAGCCAGGCTCCTGGGCTGGAACTCATCTAGCAGGAGGCTGGCGTTTCAGGCCTGGCTACAAGCCTCTCCGCTGCTGCTAAGTAAGATGATTTACCACCTCTGACAGCCTAACCCCACCCCGCTGGGACCTTGTGTGGGGGAGTGCAGTTATGATCTGGCAGGACCTAGTGATTGGTCCCCCTGCTCTGAACAAGGCATGTCATTCATTCAGCCAGGTGCACAGGGCAGGTATTTGTCAATTAAGTGTTGGCTGAATGAATGAATGAATGAATCTTGCCTTCTAATGCCTTTGACCCCCTCTATCTGCCTTTATCTGCCAAATCAGCCCTGGAGATTTGGAAACTGGCCAGATCACCTCCATTGGAGAGCTCACCCAGACTTCCAGGGGCCAAGATCAGGCTCACTCATCTGGGCTCTCCCAGAGACCTCTGGCTTAACTGTGTTCCAAGGTCCACTTCTTTCAGTGGACTGTGACGTCCTCAAGGATAGAGCGTGGGTGTCTCGGGAGCTCCATTTGTAGGGGCTGCATCAGGCACGGGGCCAGGTGTAATGTGAGCACTGGGGACGACCGTGGGTGCAGGCTTCTCGTCAGAGGGGACAGAAATTGCAAAGAAAGCACAGAGTGAAAGAATCTGGTGTGTTCAGGGAGAGGCGCCCCTGGAGAGCAGGATATACCGGTAGGGGGCGGGCTGGAGGGGAGGCTGCCAGGGTAAGTTGGGCTGTCACAGGCTTTAGACACTAGGCCAGATGTGTTTGGGGTTCACCTTTTTGGCAAGGGATACAGTTGCAGGGTCCAAGTGGAGGACCTCTTGGAAGGGGCTGAAGGGGAGGCAGGGAGGCTGGAGAGAGAGGCGGGAGCTGGGGCTGCCTCTCCTGGCCTCCTGAGGCTCTGCAGAGTTTCAGGAAGCGAACTGGGCAGCCAGGATCCCCTTGGCTGGCTCCAGTGACATGAAACCCGCTGGAGCTGCCATGGGATTCCGTGGCCCCATTCCCAGAAAAGTGGGTCAGCAGCCTCGGGAAGCGTGGCGTCTGGGCAGATGGAAGCAGGTCCCCCTTGAACTCCTCTGTCCTGCAGCTTCTATTCCAAGGACAACGAAGGCAGCTGGTTCCGGTCGCTCTTCGTACACAAGGTGGACCCCCGGAAGGACGCCCACTCCACGCTGCTGTCCAAGAAGGAGACCAGCAACCTCTATAAGATCCAGTGTGAGTGGCTGCTGAGTCGGCCGACCTGCCTTCCCGGGGGCCTGCGAGGCTCCTGCTGGGCACTTGAGGAGAGTCTGGGACACCTGAGCTGTCCTGGGAGCCCAGGCCCTGTGGGGCTGCCCCATCCCAGCTTCCCACACCCCTCCCCTCGCTTCACCTCCCGTTCTCTGTCCTCTGTCACAGTTCACAACGTGAAGCCCGAGTGTCTGGACGCCTACAACAGCCTGACGTGAGTGAGCCTGACCCTCCCGTCCCCCCCGCCTGGATGGGGGACACTGTCCCAGCCCTGTTCTCTGTGCACAAATCCGGGGGCTGTAGATTTCATAGCCACACGTCCTGTGTGGCCTCCACATGTTAGCGTCCTGAGGGCCTGAGTTGGAAGCCTTATCCCAGGGGCTCTGGGGGCTGGTGTGAGCCCTCCCCCTTCTCTGTGACCCCCCACCACCACCCACAGGGAGGCCGTGCTGCCCAAGCTGCACCTGGATGAGGACTACCCCTGCTCGCTCGTGGGCAACTGGAACACGTGGTACGGGGAGCAGGACCAGGCAGGTGAGCTGCCCACCCCCAGCACAGATGGCTGCCCTCCACGCCCCTGCACAGCGGTGCCCAGAGGGTCCTTCTCAGCACAGTCCTCATGGACTTCCTCCCCTGCTCACGCCTGTGATGGCTCCCTCTGCCTTTGGGGTGGCCCACAAGGCTCTTGAGCCCTTCCCTGCCCTGCCTCAGGTCTCCTCTCGCCACATCTTTCTGCTCACCGCACCATTCCACCCCAGACTCCTTTCCGTTCTTCAAGTGGACAGGTTTTCCCTCTAGTTCCAGGCTGTTGTTCCCCTTGTTTCATTTCATCAGCCTGAAGCTCTTTCTCCCTGGCCTCCTTTTCTTGGCTCACTCCTCTACTCACTTTTTATTTTGGTGTAGACATCACCTCCTCCTGGAGGCCTCCCCTGATTCCCTCCACCTGAGCTGGGTGAGGCAGCTCTCCTGTCTCCCCAGCCCCCAGGACTTGCCTCTCCACAGCCTAGGCCATGTGCCCTGTTGTGTCTGCTTCCCAGTGGGCAGGGCCCCTGCCTGTCTTTCTTCACCACAGAATCCCCAGGAGGCTGTACATATTTATGGGATGAACAGGGCCTCTTGTCTAAGCTGGTTCCGTGCAACTTCAGGAATACCCCCAGCAGGCCCCATCCCATGTCGGTTGGCACCAGCTGTGAGGACCCACACATGAATTTGGTTCACTCATAGCGTCCCAGCCACTCCGAGGGGCCTTGGTTTTGAGATCTGTGCTGTCCCAGGAGGTAACCACTAACCACATGCAGCTATTTAAATTTAAATTGGGTAACGTTAAAAAAAAGGAAAAATTCAGTTCCCCAGTCAACAGAAGCCACATTTCAAGTGCCCGTTGATAGAAATATGTGACTCATGGCTACCATCTTGGTGGGCACAGCTGTAGAACTTTTCCATCATAGTAGAGAGTCCTTTCAGACAGTGCTGATTAGACTGCAGATAGCACAGGGGCTCCTCTGGCCCTGACAGAAGGTCCTCTATGCTTCCCTTGAACACTCCCAGCAATGGGGAGCTCACTATCTCACAAGCCAACCTATCTCATCCTTCAGTTGCCCTGATAATAGTTTTTTTTTTTTAATCTGTGATCTGCAGTTAGGTAGATTCTCTTAATCATTTATTCTGTTTCAGCAATCATCAGCACATTGATAGTGGGGTAAGAAAAAGCCAGCTGTCTTCCATTGCACCCCTTACAGTTTTCCCATTTTAAGGTACAACTTAATCCGTTTCTGCAGTACTTCTTGGCTTCTCCTAAGTATTTGCTAATTGAGGAATGAACTTTGAGTAATGGGAGCTTGAATTTTAAAGCATGTCTATATTTTGGGTGTCTTGGAGGGCTGTGCACCTTGTAGAATCAGGTGGGGGGCAGACTCCCTGAGGAATCCACATTTTAATGAATTTGTAAGAACCCAGTACAGAGGCTGTGATTTTTAAAAAAATGCAAATGGTGCAAAGAATTTTCACTGGAAAGTAAGCCTTCCTCCTGCTCGAGATCCCGAAGCCTCGGTTCTCTGGCCCCAGGGCAGCTCCTGTCACAATCTCGGGTCTCTGTTGAGGGACAGTGCACAGCCCAGCGTCTCTGGATCTGTCCCTCCTTGCCGAGACACTCGTGGTAGCATACCGCACGTGCTGTTCTATTCCTTGGCTTCATTTTCAATTCACTGTCTTGGGGTAATCCATCTCTGCTGACCCGCCCCTTCCTTTGACCCAGCCTGCCCCTCACAGACCTGCTGAGAGGTCAGCTTTACACATGCTGCAGCTCCTAGGGTACAAGTTCACTCTGATCCTCTTGTTGCTCTTTAAGGAAGATTGGGTGGGTGCATTATTCTCAAAATGAGGACATTGAGGCCTAGAGGGGTCAAAGGCCACTTGGCAGAGCTGCAGCTCAAACCCTAGTCTCCTAGGCTTGTGTCTGGGGTTTCCCCTGCCCAGCACTGCCCCTGGCAAGGCAGAGGAACTCAGAGAGTCTTGATGCTACAGAGAACTGGCTGGAGGCTCCTCCCATTACATACACATGGAGCTTGGTGGGGGCAGAGCAGGGCAGGGTGCCTGCAGCCCCCTGACCTGTGCCTTCCTCCCTGTCCCCACAAACAGTACACCTATGGCGATTCTCAGGGGGCTACCCAGCCCTCATGGACTGCATGAACAAGCTCAAGAACAACAAGGTACGTGGGCATCCACTCGGCACCCCTCTCCGGATGCTGGTTCTGACTCAGCCCTGTGTTGGGGGCTGCCTCCACCACCCCCTGGGGCACACCGCTGGGGGGTGGGGCACTTCCTGGCTGCTGTGCCCAGCTCACCTGGCCCCACCCCGCCTGCAGGAGTACCTGGAGTTCCGAAAGGAGCGGAGCCAGATGCTGCTGTCCAGAAGAAACCAGCTGCTCCTCGAGTTCAGCTTCTGGAACGAGCCACAGCCTAGAGCTGGCCCCAACATCTATGAGCTGAGGACGTACAGCTCAAGGTGCTTCCCCCCTGCTCCCTGCAGCAGTGTGCTGTCTAGGGACCCTGAGAGGTGGGGGTTGGGCCCAGTGCTCCAGCACCTGGACTGGGGCTTCTGGCCTCAGAAGAGGTGTGTACGCACATGTGCATACATGCACACTCAGGTGTGAGTCAGGGCCCCTGAAGGAGGCCAGCCCCAGGAGCTGGAGAGACAGTTTCCCAGCCCCACCCAACAGTGAGGCTTGAAATCCCAGATAGGGGCTCATTCCCACCCTCTGCTCTGGTTCTCTTTCAGCCAGGAACCATGATCGAGTGGGGCAACAACTGGTGAGTGGCCGTGCCAGGGAGTTGCGGGGACCCTGATCATCTGGTGGGCCTCCTTTTCCAGGTGCTGTGGCAGAGAGCACAGCATCCTCTGTGCCTCGTGGCTCCAGGAGCAGGCGAGGGGGTGAGGATCCAACCAAGGGGGTGAGGATCCTCTAGACGATCGGGGTGAACACCCAGCCAGCAGCTGCACCTCCGTCACCCCAGTCCCCGATCGGCTCTGAGAGCCAAGGGCTCTACCCCAGGCTCCTCCCTCGATGCGTGACTGAGAAGCCAGCCTGGGGTCCCCGCAGAGGGCCCTTTGCACCCACCCGGGCCTCGGCCCCACACTCTTCTGCTGTCCCCAGGGCTCGGGCCATCAAGTACCGGCAGGAGAACCAGGAGGCGGTGGGCGGCTTCTTCTCACAGATAGGAGAGCTCTACGTCGTGCACCATCTCTGGGGTAGGCTGGGGACCCGCCACGAGCCCTCCGTGGCCCCCTCCTTTCTTCACTGTCACTCTGCGTCAACACTGTGAATACATTAGTGTCCTTGTGGAGCTTACATTCTAGCAGAGGGAGACATCCCATCAGACAGAAACAAAAAGGATAATTGCGGATTTTTACAAATCATCAAGGGACAGGGAGAAATAAGACAAACATGGGAAGCTTCATTGGCTTGAATAGACCAGGACGTCCTTCTAAGGAGGTGAAATGTAAGCTTAGCTACAGAATGGGAGTCAGCTGCAAACTGTCAGAGAACGGTATTCCAAGTAGAACAACATGTGCAAAGGCCCTGTGGCAGGGAAAGGCCATCAGGGTTTTGAGGCATGCATAGGAGCCCAGGGTGGAGGGAGTGGGGAAAAGAGTGGGAAGATGGGGATTGGCCAGATTGCACTGGGTCTTGCAGGCCATGAAGATGAGCTGGGACATATTCTAAATGCAACAGGAGACTGCTGCAGCGTTTTAAGCAGCATGATATGACCCAATTTGTGTTCTAATGATTGCTCTGGCTGCCGTGTGCTATGCTGAGAGCACTTTGTAGGGAGCAAAAGAGGATGTGGGGCATCAGGAGATGGTTACACTAGTGCGGGTGGGAGAGGATGCCGGCCTGGGCAGTGAAGATGCTGAGAGGCCCACAGATTCACTGGTCTGGAGGTGGAGCCCGTGGGACTGGTGGATGAATTCTCTGCGTGGGGCGGGGAAAGACAGGAGACTCCAGGACTCCCAGACTCCTGCTTGAGCAGCTGTGTGTTGCTTAGTGAGACCCCTGGAGGAGCAGGGTGGAGGGGTCAGGAGTGTGCATTTGGTCCTGGGAAGTGTTACCTTTGAGACATTGACACACCTAAGTGGACAGTGGATACACTGTTGAGTGGATACGTCAGGTGGACCCTGGATATTTGAGTCTAGAACTTGAGGGAGAGTTCTGGGCTGCAGATACACATTTGGGAGTTGTCAGCAAATGTACTGACTGTCAAAGCAGACGGCAGAAGCATCCGGGGGGGAAGGGACAGCAGGGCAAGGTGGGGGTGGTGGGAGGAGGGCCTCGTGCTGGGCACAGGCTCAGGTCCTCTGTGCCCCAGAAACGAGCCCAAGCCTTATCCCACAGCCTATAAAGACCTGCAGTCTCGGGAGGAGACCAGAAACGCTGCCTGGAGGAAGAGGGGCTGGGATGAAAATGTCTACTACACAGGTGAGCACCTCTTCGGAAATCATCTGCCAAGAGCTCCATCTGAGAATGGAATCCCCTCTGTAAGGAGATCTAGCCTCCCTTGATTACCTCTCCTGATGGGGAACTCACTTTCAGGACAGTGAGTTCATAGATTCCTGTCCTGATGGCATGCTCTACAGGATGCAGGCTGTCCTAAGTGAGTTCTCGAAGGGGCAGTAACCCAGCCAGGTGGTCTCTGCCTCAGAAGTATTATGGTTGACCACGCAGTGCAACCTTGGGCCTGGTTTTTCACCTCACTAATGCTTTTCCTGCCTGTAAGATGGCGATGGTGATGGTGCCTCCCTTGAAGGGCTAGAGGGTTCCAGGAGCTAATTTATAAAATTATAGCCCAGACTCCAGCACAGAGGAAGCACATTTTTTTTCAAGCAAGTTTTTTGCTTATGGCATTTGCTGGGACTCTTGAGAACCACCTGGAACCAGTATGTGCTGATTGAGTGCTCACTGTGTGCTGACTGTGGTGGGAGGGGGGCAGGAAGTGCAGAAAGAACATGGGCCTGTCTTCTCCTGAAGGCACTTATATTTTGAGCTTGCACACTTACCAGCTGGTAAATGCATCTCCTGATGAGTTAGCAGGAGCCTCATTCTTCTCAGTGTGGTCCCAGATGACAGTGCATCCTCCCCTGAAAGCTTGTTAGAAATGCCCAATCTCAACCCGCCCCACCCCCACACCCACACTGAATCAGGATTTGCACTTGAACGAGAACTGTAGGAAATTTGGAAGCATGGTCAAGTTTAACAGTGCTGAGCAGGAAAGAGAGCCTGACCACCTGGGTGACCTTGGCTGACCCTCTCTGGACTGCAGCATCCCCACCTATAATATGAGTCCGTTGAACTAAGTCAGTGTTTTGCAAACCTCAGCCCCTTGGGGGACACCCTCACAGCTTGGGTCCTGCCAGTTCCTTTCTGCTGCAATTATTTTCTTGATCTCTGCCTTTGAATCCCTCTACCCTGTTCTTTGCCTAGCTTTGTCCTAAGCAATAATATCTGTGAAGTCACTTTTACTAATAAACAGTGCTCACTTTTTTTTTCTTCAAATTTTGAAAGCTCCATTTTGTTATAACTTCAGTCCCCTCATGTCCTATAACCTGGGAGATGTGGCTCTCTCCATAGGCCACTCCAGGAGAGCATCCCAGGCTTCCTCTTCCTTCTTCCAGGGACAGTTTGCGGGGGTTGGCTCACCTCCAGCCCCTTCATGATCTCTGCCTCTCTCTCTGCAGTCCCCCTGGTGCGACACATGGAGTCTCGGATCATGATCCCTTTGAAGATCTCACCTCTCCAGTGATGCTGCCGCTGCCTCCATCTCCTCCTCCTTCTCCTTCAGGGTAGCCATGGACAGAGGAGCTCCCTGTTCTGCTGTCTTGGTTTTCTCTCCTACCCTATGGACTCTAGGGGGGTTAGTGCTCAGGTCACACAAGGGGGAGCTGAAGGATGATGGGGTTATGAAGACTTGCAGCCCTGCCCAGACCCTTCCCACCTTCCCTGCCCACTCTTTCCCCTGTGCAGGAAGCAGTTTTTAATTTCTCTGAATGGGACAGCAACCTTTTATGTCTTCTCACATTTCCTCCTCAGTTCATTTCAGTTCAGTCACTCAGTCATGTCCGACTCTTTGCAACCCAGGCCTCCCTGTCCATCACCAACTCCCGGAGTTTACCCAAACTCATGTCTATTGAGTCAGTGATGCCATCCAACCATCTCATCCTCTGTTGTCCCCTTGTCCTCCTGCCCTCAATCTTTCCCAGCATCAGGGTCTTTTCAAATGAGTCAGCCCTTCACATCAGGTGGTCAAAGTACTGGAGTTTCAGCTTCATCAGTCCTTCCAATGAATACCCAGGACTGATCCCCTTTAGGATGGACTGGTTGGATCTCCTTGCAGTCCAAGGGACTCTCAAGAGTCTTCTCCAACACCACAGTTCAAAAGCATCAAATCTTTGGTGCTCAGCTTTCTTTATAGTCCAGCTCTCACATCCATACATGACCACTGGAAAAACCATAGCCTTGAGTAGACAGACTTTTGTTAGTAAAGTAATGTCTCTGCATTTTAATATGCTGTCTAGGTTCCTCCTAAGAGTCCCCATCTCAAGGTCACCAGTTCATAATCATCATCCTGGAAATCCTTAGTTTAGGTTAAGTTGCACAAAAGGTAGTGTGTCCAGTGATTAAAGGTGGTCTGGGAGGTGGTTAGGCCAGGCCAGGCTCTCAGGAATTCCCTGTTCTCCATTGGGCCACCCACTTGCTGGACAGTCTGAGCCAAGACCCTCCTGCTGGAAAAAAAAAAGCCTAGAACTGCCTCAAGAAGCAAAAGGGAAAGCCCTCAAATTAGCTAAGTCGGCGGGATGTCCACATATTCCACCTAGAAAGGTTGAGAAAAGGAATGGGAGCTGAGAAGAGTCTGCGAGAGGGAAACAGAATAGAACAGGAACCCAGAAGGTAGAACTCAACACTTGGATTTGAACCGAAGAATTTGGAATACAGAATGGGGAAGATAGAACAGAGGTGACACAAGGTCACTTGGGGAGGGGCTTCTAATACAGGGCTGCTGAAGAGAGGTGCACCTCATTCTCCCCACACATAGAGGCTGAGATCTGAATGAGCTGTTCCAGCCCGTCTGTGTAGGGAGAGCCTCCTGCTCTCCCAACTGCTCTCCTACTGGCAGAGCTACCGGCTAGGTCTTGTATTTCCCTCACCCCGAGTTCCTTTTCTCCCTCTTCACAGTCTGTCAGCCCTACCCTCATTCTCCTGGGCCATTGGGTGTGTGGAGTGGGGTCAGTGACTTTGGAGGCCTTCTCAGTGATCCCCACACCTCACAAACCTCTGGGTAGCTTGACTCTGCCTCCCTTTCAGGAAAACTTGTGCTGGAGTTGCTGATGGAACCAATTAAATATTTACTATAAACCATGATGTCTTTTCTTCATCTACAAGGAAATTTGGCAGGTGACCCCTCAGGCAGGGCCAGCTTCTCAGGTCCTCCTGGCTCATCTGCCCCACTGGTGGGTACTGTGTTCTCTGAGATTCTGTTGGGGAGGGCCTCCCACTAGGGCAGAAGGAACTGCACAGCATAACCAGGGATTCCGTTTCTACCTTCAGATAAGTAGAACGTACTGAACCCCATCTGTGCGATTCGTACCAGGAATAGAAAATACTTGAAGCTGTCAAGTGCTGCATTAGACTTGCCTTAGTCAAATCGAGCCAAAAATGGGGGGAAAGGGCAGGTTAAGATGGGGTTAATGGCCCCCCCAACTTGCTGCCCTCGCTACTGTGGGATGTTCTACTCTAACTCTGACAGTAGTTAAGAATCCAGGTTAGGGAAGCAAATTCACAAATGTCCAGATCACGGCACGATTACATTCTCGTGTTATCTCGGGCACACGACAAATTCATTTGACAGATTCTTGGCAGAGCGCCTACTAGTTGCTGGGCATTGCTTTAGGCGCTGGGGAGAGAATGAACGAGCCCTTATTTGAACTTAAACAGTTCAAAATGCAAGTCTGCCCTTAGAGCCTCGGTTTCCTGGTTTCAGTGGGTAACGTGCGGCGGATGGCTGGCTGGGACCCGCCCAGACAACCCAGTTGCCGCCACCACCTCGTCCCCTTACAGCCCAGCCGCCGCCTGCACCGCCCGCCGGCTGTGTAGGGAGCTTTCGCGCTCCGCTTCCGGCCTCCGCAGGAGACTTCCGGTTGGCCGCTCCTTCCTTCTGCTTCTCTATGGTGCGCCAGCCGCCGAGTCCCCGACGCCGGAAGTGGCACGCTCTCCGGGACGCGTCGGGGCGCCGTGTGGTGAGGAGGGGGCCGGGGCGGGGTGGGGCCGGGCGCGCTGGAACTGGGGAGTGGGCCGCGCGAGGACGTGCCCGGACTCTGGTCTAACCCTGGTGCGCCGCCGTCAGTCCCAGGGGACCCGGGCCGCTCGGCGCCGCGGCCGCAGTTTCCTCCTGTAGAGGAGGTTGGCCGCAGCATCGTCGGGCCCCACGGTGCAGCCTCTAGAAAACGCCCCCGACGGCGGTGGTGCTCGCCGCTCACTTGTATCACGCGCGTGTCTGTGCCAGGCGCTCTTGACTGTGCTAGCGAAGTCAGAATTTCCCACACTTAACGCCTTTCGGGCCCCTTCTCGGTGGAAAATCATTAATTTTTAACTGAGTCATTTTTTACATTTAAATGTACTTTGAAAGAAAAATTTTAATCTCTACCACAAAGAGAACACTTCTTTCACTGTCCTATGCAGGATGTAATGATAAAAAAGATTAATGTATTGAACATGAAAAAATTAAGAGTCCTAAAGATCTGAGATAGAGCCCTTTCCTTAACTAAGGGACGTTGGCATTTGTAGATGTTAAAGGCCAGCCAAAGAAACGAGAGGTTCTCCGTGAGGCAGTTAGCAGTTTCTAAAGAGAACTGACGGGAATTCACTTTCTCCATAGGTATTCAACATTATTAACCCCCCGGGCACCATCTGCAGCCCAGCTCCCAGATCATCTTCATTGCCTTCCCCAGTGCGAGACGCCTCCAGCTTTAATGTCCGCCACCACCCTGGAGGTAGGGATTGCTGTTCTCTTTTGATCTATGAGGAAACAGATGCAGAGCAAAAGGAAGTGACTTGTCCCAGAGCTCATAGTCACGAGGTAGAGGAGTTGAGACTCCAACTTAAGGCTTCTGTGACTGGACTCTCGGGAGATCTTGGCTCCCTCTCTGAGTGTTGGTGACAGATTTACTGGGATTGGGAGGATAGCGCTTCCCACCTCAGGGGTCTCTGCTGACAGTAGAGGTAGCAGAGTGAGGATGCTTTGTGATGCTAGAGCCCCATGAAATGTCCGTCCCGTCCTTTTAAATTTTCGGGCCAACCAGGGAGTTGAGGGCATCACCAGATGACCTGGTAGGAAGACAACAAGACACAGTAATGTATCAAGAGCACCGCTGTGGCACGGGGTGGATCCAAGCTTTAGCAGACTAGCTGTGTGATCTTGGGCAAGTCATTCACCTTCCTGACCCTCAGTGTTCTCACCTGTAAATGAGATGCTTGTTCGTATCTGAGGGAATGGCACTTGTTCATATCTGAGAGAGTCCTTGTTTTAAGAACCAAATGAGAACGTACCCTTAAAGGGCTTAGCTGAAGGTCCAGAGCACAATGATCAGTCAGTAGTACTGGGGAGAGGCTTATGTGCCTGGCTGAGGAGTTTGGTCAGTGGGGTGGTGGTGGTGGTGCCTTTAAAGGAGATGGATATGAGGAAGACGAGTTCATTTTGAACAGACTGAGGGATGATTCCCCTTTTTACAGAGCTTTGGAGGGTTGATGGCTTTTCTTGATTTACCGAGAGTATAAGCGGCCAGAACTGCTAGACAGACTTCAGTATTCTGACTCCAGGAAAATGTCCGATTACAACTCCAGAAAAGCCTGAAAGCTTTCTCTTAACAGGTCTCTGCTGTTCCCTCCTGACTTTACCAAATAACCATGTCATCAGAATCAAGCAAAAAACGAAAGCCCAAAGTGATCCGAAGTGATGGAGCTCCAGCTGAAGGGAAGCGTACTCGTTCTGACACTGAGCAGGTGAGATCAGCCAGGGCTGCTGTGCTGCTGAGAAATTTGCAACTTGAGGCCAAGCACTTGGCTGTGCGTTTGCAGCAGCTGAGGGTCATGGGCACAACCTCCCAGGTAGCCTCTGCTTGACCATGTTCCTGGAATTCCCTTGGCTCCTCAAGACTTAAGTATCCATGTCAGATTTGGCTGCAGTATCCCAAGAACCAACAAGCCTATATTAGACATGATTAGTGGTTGGACAGAGAATGAATATTCTAGTGTACTGTGCGTCTCCAGCTTTCCTGATGGTCAGATGAAGACAGTCCATCTGCAACGTGCCCCTAAGGCTTTGGAGATGTGCAGTCCTCGTCTGCTCCTGAGATGGTACCAGAACCATGTCCCCAAAGAACCTCTTTTATGGCCTGAGTGCTCTCGTGGTCAGCAAGGTTGTTCTTTTGCTGTTTCTCTATCCTTGAATCTGTCAAGCTGATTTATGACTTAACTAATTTTTTCTTTTCCATTATGATGTATTACAGGATGTTAAATATAGTTTCCTGTGCTCTACAGTAGCACCTTCTTGTTTTATCCATTCTATGTATAATAGTTTTTATCTGCTAATCCCAATCCACCTTTCGCCGTGGCAACACAAATCTGTTCTCTGTGTCTGTGAATTGTAAGTTCTTTTGTGTCGTATTTTAGATTCCATGCATAGTGATATCATATGGTACTTGTCTTTTTCTGACCTACTTCACTAGGCATGGCAGTCTCTAGGTCCATCCTGGTTGCTGCTGACCTACATTCTTTCTTAAGCTGAGTACTGTTCCATCGTGTGTGAGTATATGTATGTGTGTATATGTGTGTGTGCACACGTGCTCGCTTAGTCATGGCCAACTCTTTGCAACCATAGACTGTATCCCGCCAGGCTCCTCTGTCCATGGGATTCTCCAGGCAGAAACACTGGTGTGGGTAGCCATTCCCTCGCCAGATCTTCCCAGGTCTCCTGAATTGCAGGGAGACTCTTTATTGTCTGAGCCACCAGGGAAGCCAGTGTATACGTGTATGTGTGTGTATGTGTGTGCGTGTGCATGTGCATAAACACACACCACATCTTCTTTATCCGTTCATCTGTTGATGGACTCTTAGGTGGCCTCCATGTCTTGACATTGTAAATAGTGCTGCTGTGAGCTTTGAAGTGCATGTATCTTTTCTAGTTAAGAGTTTTGTCCCGATACATGCCCAGAAGTAGGGTTCCTGGATCGTATGGCAACCTTATTTTTAGTGTTTTGAGGACCCTCCGTACTGTTTTCCATAGTGGCTGCACTAGATTACATTCCATCAACAGTATAGGAGGAGTCCCTTTTCTCCACACGCTGGCATTTCTTACTTGTGGACCTTTTAAGGATGTCTGTTACGACCCGTGTGAGATCATACTTCACTGTAGTTTTCATATGCATTTCTCTAATAATTAGCAGTGTTGAGCATCTTTTCACGTGCCTGTTGACCATCTGTATGTCTTCTTTGGAGAAATATCTGTGCAAGTCTTCTGCCCATGTTTTGATTGGGTCTTTTGTTGTTGTTCCTGAGTTGTATGAGCCGATATATATTTTGGAAACTAAGCCTTTGTTGATTGCAGTGTTTGCAGATATTTTCTCCCAGTCCATAGGTTGTATGACTTAACTATATTGATTGATTGTGGGTTGTTTTTTTAAACTAGAGTAAAACATACCAGCTCAGTTTATTTTATTTTTTTTTTAAATTTTACTTTACAATACTGTATTGGTTTTGCCATACATCAACATGAATCTGCCACAGGTGTACACGTGTTCCCAATCCTGAACCCCCGTCCCCCCTCCCTCCCCATACCATCTCTCTGTGTCATCCCGGTGTACCAGCCCCAAGCATCCTGTATCCTGCATCGAACCTAAACTGGCGCTTCATTTCTTGTATGATATTATACATGTTTCAATGCCATTCTCCCACCAGCTTCAGTTTAAATAGAAGATGCTGCTTTCTTCAGATTTAGGAAATTGAAATTAATTAAGACTTTATCCTTTGGGAGGCATTGATTCCGATTCACTGTTTTTTATTTTTAATAATTAAATCAAAGTATAATTGATATATATCAATTTCAAGTGTACAACATAATGATATTTGTATATTTTGTGAAATGATTGTCAAAATGTCTAGTTAATATCCATCATGTTACATAGTTACAATTTTTTTTTTCTTGTGAGAACTTTTAAGATCTACTCTCAGCAACTTTCAAACACACAGATGCAATATTTTTAACTGTTGAAAGAGAGGTGTTGCTACTAAAGCTTGATTCAACCATCCAAACACCCATCAGAAGGAATTTGGTTAAATGAATTGTGGCTCATCTGTGTGTAGCCATTTTAATGGAGATCTGTATTTATTGTGATGGGAAATTGCACTCATGAACAGTATGATCCCATTTTATTTTATTTTGATGCATTTATCTACAGTATTAACAATGAGTTATTTCAGGCTGGGAGGTGAGATTATAGGCAGTTATTCATTTTGGTTTTGATACTCTTCGCTTTGTTCTGAATCTCTCCACACCAAGCATGCTTTACTTTACAATCAGAAAGAGGAAAAGAAGAAAGAAAAGCATTTGATTTGAGGACCAGATTCTTTAGAGACCTGATTTGGGGGCTTCATAATCACTGATCTCAGCTAAGTGTCCCTTGTTCCACGGGAGAGACTTCTCCTCCCCACACCACAAGGCCTGACCCTTGCCTCCACAGGAAGGTAAATACTACAGTGAGGAGGCTGAGGTGGACCTGCGGACCCTGGCAGAGACTATGAGCTGTACAAGTACACGTGCCAGGAGCTGCAGAGGCTCATGGCTGAGATTCAGGACCTGAAGAGCAGGGGCGGCAAGGATGCGGTAAGCAGCGGCCGTGGGCGGGTGTGGGTCTGTGCGGGTGGCTCTAGTTTGCACCTGTCACAGCCCTTCCTGATTTTGGTCTTGTGTCCTACCATCATCAGGGGATTAGACCCTGAGGGCTCTAGAGATCTGCCTATTAGTTGATTGTAACATCACTGCACGGTCACCAACAACAGTGATGAAAGTATAGGATTAATCATTTTTCTCCATAGCTGTAATTTGATAATCCATTGAAACTATTCAGTGCTGGGCATTTTGCTAGGTGTGGAGAAAATGAATAATACCGTCAGTCACCCTTGCAGATATAAGACCAGATATATACAAGTAAGTCGTAGAGACCAAAAACTGTTAATATTGAATTTTTTTAAAAAAGGTTTCAGGGCAGAGAAGCAAAACAGTGTGACTGAAAACTATGGGTAAGAAGTTCAAAACAATCTATAGTTTTTCACTTATTTGTGCTTGTCCTGGCCAATGTTGTTAAGATTACTACAGCCTGTCTGTTGGACTGTAGTCAAGTTTTACAGCTGTAGTCTACTCTTTTTGCTCAAATTAATTCTGTGGCGTTTATAGAGGTCACGTTCTGTGGCGTGCAGCGGCGCTGTTTGGATCTCAGTACATTATGTAGAGACAGCTTTGCTTTGTGCATTGGCTGCATTTGTCCATCTTTGATTCCTGTTACTTTGGTCCAAGCAGAAATTGTTTTGGGGGCCCCTGGGAACCGTAAGCATTTCCCTTAAAACAGTCATTCTTCCATCTCCCCCTGACACTTATGGTTCTGAGCTCCTTCCAGCGTCTGGTCTTAATCCTAGATGAGGTTGGGTCAGCAGTGAGGGGCTGAAGGAAGCTGAGCCAGCTTTATTTGTCAAGTGTTTATCAGTTTTCTCGGCCAGCAGGCGGTTGAGATAGAAGATCGGAGGATCAGAGCTGTGTGCATTTCATGACTCTAAAGAAGCTTAATCGATTAGCCCACATCAGGTTGAAGAAAGGAAGAGATCAGACCCACGAGGTAGGAGCTGAGAGATGTAACTCTGCTCTTCTTCCCTCTCACCCTCTTCCTAATCCCCTTTCCCTTTTTCTGAGTTTGCCTGCTGTGCTTTGCCCTGCCCCACCCCGCCTTGTCCCACTCCTCTCTGACCTTGTCCTCCTTGCAGGCCAAGCAGAAAGTGGACGCCTATCACCTGCAGCTCCAGAACCTGTTGTATGAGGTGATGCACCTGCAGAAGGAGATCACCAAGTGTCTGGAGTTTAAGTGAGTTTTGGAGCACAGGGCTTTGGCACGGCGATCTGCTGGTAAACTGCCTTTTCCTCCGTAGCTCAGTATGAGCCAGTTTCTTTAAAAAGGAGTCAGATGCGCTTGGAGATCAGAGGATCTGGGGAAAGGATGAATAAATCACTTTTGAATGGGAAAATCGGAAGCAGCAGTTCCAGGCTGCACAAAGAACCTCAGAAGCCTGTCTGACCCTTTGGAGTTTTTAGCTGACCCTGGCGAAAAGCAATTGTCTCTCCCCAGTAGGCAGAGTCTTCACAGTATCAGTTTGATTCCTGTATGTGAACACCTGTATGTGAGCAGCTCACTTCCAGTTACATCTTTTTAACCTTTTGGCCCAGCTTTCCCCTCTGAAGTTCTAGCAATTCATTTTTGCAAATGGATTTCATTCTTTGGAACCTGAACCCCTTGTTGTCTAGCTGCCTCTAGGTGAACAAACCAGTTTGTCAGTATCCTTCTTAAACTGTAATGCCTCTTGGCAAGTTCAAGGTGAAAGATCAGAAAGAGGAAGGAACAGACAGAATAAGAGAGGGGAGCATGTTCATGCTTGGCCAGATCTATTTGTGTAAACTGAAAGGAGTCAGGTTTTATTTGTAATAAACTTGAGATGAGGGAGACCACGTTAGACTTTGTTGTTCAGTCGCTAAGTGTGTCTGATTCTCTGCAAACCTTTGGACTACAGCACACCAGGCTTCCCTCTTTGCTCAAACTGATGTCCATTGAGTCAGTGATGTCATCCAGCCATCTCACAGGCTCTAGACATTGAGTCTGTGTGTGCTGATTTTTGAGAGGCATCTTTCTCTGCTCCACAAATTCATCACATAATTATGCTGAAATACAGAAGTAAAATCCACATCAGGTAACTGAGTTAACAGTGTTGTGAAGTTGTCAGTCTCCTGGTTTTGACTATCATGCTTAGATAAGATATTATCTAAGGGAACCTGGGAGAAAGAAATAAACTCCTAGTTTAAGATTCACAAGAAGTTTTAAAAATATGACTATTTAAAAATAAGAAAGGTCTAAAAACACCAAAGGTCTGATGCTCCACCTGATACTGTTGTTCAGATGAAAGCCAGCAAACGCAGAACGCAGCCAAATGCAACCTTGTGGCGAAGCGGTGGCCCTGTGGAAGGACCAGGGACCCCGGACAGCATGGGCTCAGCTCCCAACTCTGCCACTCCTTAGCTGTGTGGCCTCCGTTTCATTTGAAAAATGGAAGTAACGATCCCTGTCTAAGTTATTATAAGAATTAAGTGAGATAAGGATGGTATTTCCAGTAGTCATGCATGGATAGATGTGAGAGTTGGGCTATAAAGAAACCTGAGAGCCGAAGAATTGATGTCTTTGAACTGTAGTGTTGGAGAAAAGTCTTGAGAGTTCCTTGAACTGCAAGGAGATCAAACCAGTATATCTTAAAGGAAATCAGTCCTGAATATTCATTGGAAGGATGCTGAAGCTGAAATTTCAATACTTTGGCCACCTAATGCGAAGAACTGACTCCTTGGGAAAGATACTGATGCTGGGCAAGGTTGAAGGCAGGAAGAGAAGGGGATGACAGAGGATAAGATAGTTGGATGGCATCACCAACTCAGTGGACGTGTGTTTGAACAACCTCCGGGAGTTGGTGATGGACAGGGAAGCCTGGTGTGCTGTAGTCCATGGGGTCACAAAGAGTTGGACACAACTGAGCAGTTGAGCTGAACTGAAGGATGGTATACAGTGGGTGTGTAAAACATGGCAGCTCCTGCTATTAACTGCTATACAACCTGAGTGCTACTGTGTTCATGTAGCAAAAAGGATTGTGTTTTTTCTGTACACATGTGCTGCTAGACATGTAATAGGTAAAGCCTCTAGATCTTTTCATATCAGTCCTACCATGTTGAATCTTCGTCATGTTAAGCGTAGATAGTTAATAATTTAAACTTAAATGTAGACTCTTATGTTTATTCCTGCTAAATTGCATTTCTTGGTTTGAACCTGACATTCTAGGCCTAAACCATGATGGGGTTTTGTTTTTTTTTTAATTCATTTTCCTTATGACCATGAATACATTGTTTGATAAGTAACTTTCTTTTTATTTATATAATTATAATTGTGCCGGGTCTTTGTTGCCGCGCAGGCTTTTCTCTAGTTGCAGCAAGTGAGGGCTACTCTGTGATTGCAGTAGGCGGGCTCCTTATTGTGGAGGCTTCTGTTGTTGCTGAGCGTGGGTTCTGGGGTGCCCAGACTCAGTGATTCTAGCCCGCTGGCTCTAGAGAGCATGGGCTTAGTTGCCCACAGCCTGTGGGGTCTCCCCAAATCAAGGATTGCACCCACATCTCCTATATTACCAGGCAGATTCTTTACCACTGAGCCACCAGGGAAGCCCAACTATGATGTTTTTGTTTGATTCTTTAATCTCTTAGCTCTCTTGCAGAGCATGGAGAGGTCTGTATGCTTCATAAGCCTGCTTTCTAGGTCTTTAGTTAAATCACGGGTATAAAGCTTGGGCACCATGGGTAACGATCCTGTGGCATGTCACCAACTACCTCTCTTCACACCGAAATACCTACTAATGAGCATTTGCCGAGAAGCTTGGATTCCAGGCTCCTGAGTGGCTATAGAGCAGGCCAGAGTACACATACCTGGGGGGACCTGGGGGCCTGCTTGAGCAGTGTTTCTGAGAACAGCAGCTTGACACTGAGGTTTTGACTGCAGGTCAAAGCATGAAGAAATCGATCTGGTCAGCCTAGAGGAGTTTTACAAGGAGGCTCCTCCAGATATCAGCAAGGCAGAAGTCACCATGGGCGACCCTCACCAGCAGACCCTCGCGCGTCTGGACTGGGAGCTGGAGCAGCGGAAAAGGTAGCGTTTCCTCCTTCCTGACCTTCACCTGTACAGACACGAACCTGTATCCACCAGGGCCAGTGCTTTGTCCTGCCCCAGGGTCAATGGCAAAGCGCAGTGGGACCAGCAGAATGGCTTCTAAGACCAGATCGTGCTTTTTTATTAAGTCACACTTCACATTTTCACACGTGACCAGCTGTACCATGAGTGGGGTTGGAATTGCTTAAGGCTGTTACAAGAAAGTTGAGGTAACCTTTCCTTGAAAATTTTAATGCCTAAGACTCAAATACCTTTTGTACTATAAATTTAAATTTTTTTTTGCCTTTTCCCCTCACCCATAAGCATATTCAGATGGTACTGCAAAGCTTTGCAAATGTTATTTCAGAAGGCTATACAGCATTCCATTGTAAATTGTCACATTGTTTCTATAGTGAATTGGACTTTTAAGTTGTTTGCATTTTTTTGCTATTGTAGATAATGCATTGAGGCACCCCTTTACATGTAAAATTTTTTTGTACTAATAAAGAGCTTTTCTTTATTAAGTGTAAATAGAATGCCTGTACTTTGTAATTTACCAAGACTTTCTTCAGATATGGATGTGTGTGCGCTTTCACCCTAGATGTTCCATGGCCGTATCCCTTCGGCCGCAGTGGCTCTCTCCTCTTCCCATGTGTACAGGGGTTCTGGGGCTTTGGGGGGCACATTTGCTTTGTTTTCTGTCAGAAAAGGTGTTGTTTTTAACCCCTTGCATTTTTCTGTTGCTGAGTGTATTTTGTGCCTTTGGTCTACATTATGAATTTATTAAATACAGAGTCTGGATCTTGGGGAATTGGTTTCCGCTTTTTAGCCATGGGACAGGCCTACCACACCCCTTTCTAGTACGTAGCCTGCCCTTGGCTAAGCCACGAGACTTCCATTCCTGTGGCTCTGGCCTGGAATCCATCCCCACTCAGGCCAGTCTGTGGGCCTCATTCAGGTTCTGTAGCTGCTGGGTCTGTGTGTTTGTGAAAGTTTTGGGTCTAGCCTCTGAGGCAAAACATGGAACAGGAGGGGACATGGGAATATTCCCTAGTGGTTATGAGCATGGCCTCTGGAGCAGACAGGCCTGGATTCAGAGCCCAGCTCTGTGCTTGCTGTTAGCTGGATGACCTTGGACAAGTTACCCATCTGCCTGAGCCTCAGTTTCCTCCTTCAGGGATAAGGAAGGTCCCCGTCCTCCAGCGATTTTATGAAGGATTAAATGCCATAATGTTTATGAAGAGTTCTCCACAGTTCCCGGCACGTAGTAAATGCTAGGTGAACACTAGCAGTGCATCACGCCGGCAGTCATTAGGTAGAGTCTGCAGGGAACAGATGTGTTGAGGTGTCCCTGGGGAGCATCCCAGGACAGTGCTCTGTCCTCCCTCAACAGGCTGGCGGAGAAGTACCGAGAGTGCCTGTCCAGCAAGGAGAAGATCCTCAAGGAGATTGAGGTGAAGAAGGAGTACCTGAGCAGCCTCCAGCCTCGTCTCAACAGCATCATGCAGGTGAGAGCCTCCCCACAGCCCGCCACTTTTTGGCTCTTACCTGGCCTTCACCACCCAGTGACCTCCGGCCACCGGCAGCCACATCGTCTGGTGGGTTTTGTCGGGTCTGGGAGCCTAGAGCACAGTGCAAGGATGGTCCCGTCTGCAGGCGCACAGCTGGCCTAGTAAGGCTGTGTCCTTTGTGGAGGAAGTGCAGGCGGGATGGGCTCAGGAACGCATATACACATTTACCTGGGTGTTTTCACCCAGCGCCTCTTCCAAGTAAAACACTGTCACAGACTCTAAGCCGAATTTACCGTCGCCATGACCTCCACCAGCCTGCAGTCTGCGAGGACCTACGCTTAGGTGCCAGGTCCCCTGACTGTACCTCAGGGGCCACCTGCGTGGTAGAGCTCTCACTCTGAAGAGAACCTCACTAGTATTGAAAGCCATCAGGTACCTCAGGAGGAAAGTCCCCACTTTTTACCTGTAAAGTGCAGTGCCTTTCTTTGTGGGTGACCTTATTTTTGTTTGTGAAGTCGGATTTGATTTAAATGTTTATAGTTTAATAAAGCAGGGTATATGGCTAATAGGAACTTTGTAAAAGGACCCTAGAGAAATAAAAAATTTACTTTTGTAGATTTGGCAAGATCTGTGTTTCCTCTCTTCAAGGTATATAGAATTAACAGATACTCATATAGGACAGAAGTCAGAAACTTAAAGTTTTGGTTGTACTTAAATTTTTCCTGTTAACTGGAGGCACTCCAGATGCTCCTAAGTAGGGTGTAGGGTAAGTTTTCTTGTATGGGTCAGTCTTAACAGTTGTGATGGAAGCGTGAAACAGCCTGTTACTGGCAGAGTAACTAGACAGAAAGGTCTGTTAAATTATGAAACAAAAAAATGCAAGTTGTAGAACATGTAGTATAGTCTCATGTGTACACGCGCCTTCATTTACAGAGTATTGAATGGATGTGTATGTGTGTGAAGTCATCTGTGTGCTTAGAAAAGCATGTTTTCACACCAGACCATTAATGTTTACCTTTGGTGGCTGGGAACTGGAAACTTTTGCCTTATAAACTTGAATACAACCTTTTTAAAAAGAAATACTCATATTACTTTAAAAAAATAATTTTACATAAAACCATACAGCTTATAAATGGACATGCAGGTCAATGAATTTTCACCGTGTGCACGTTTGTGAATACATCTGTGTAATCAACACTCTGAATTGAGAAGAACATTGCCAGCTTTCCAGAGATTACTTTACTCCCCTCACAGTGAGGGGAGACAGTGACTGCTTCTGTGTGCACGTGGCGTATATCTCCATTCATTTAGAGCCTTCATTCCCCAGGGGTTTGTGTAGGAGTTTACACACCTGACATTTAGGACTTGATGTTTTCCTGAAGCTAGGGGAATTGGTATCTTTTTTTTTTCCTTTTAAAAAAAATGGAATATAATTGTTTTATAATGCTGTGTCAGTTTCTGCTGTACAACGTGGATTGGCTTTACGTATACACATATCCCCTCCCTCACGAGTCCAAGATCATTTTCTTACTGTCTGTCGTTGCTGTCAACTTGATAAGGTTCCTGTGTGAACTGCCTACCAAAGAGAAACAAAACCCCTTCTTAATTGCTTGCAGGCCTCCCTCCCGGTGCAGGAGTACCTGTTCATGCCCTTCGACCAGGCTCACAAGCAGTACGAGACAGCCAGGCACCTGCCGCCTCCCCTCTATGTGCTCTTTGTCCAAGCCACTGCGTACGGGCAGGCCTGTGGTGAGTGTGGGGCGGGCAGGGGAGAGGGGCTGTGGGAGCAGCGGCCCAGGCCAGGGAGGCATCGGAAGCACCGCCTGCCGAGGAGAGCTCCCCGGCCTGCCCAGAAGCCCTCAGGTGACAGACGCTGCCTCCCCTCTGCACTGCCCAGCATGGCTGCTTTGACCAGCTGGCCTGAGGCTGGACTAACCTGATGGGCACTCCAGGATGGATGGCTTTGAATCTCTGATGAGCCCGGCTGGTCGGCTGTTGGGTTCAGTGCCCAGGCAGCCTCTCCAGGCTCCCAAGTGCTTCCCCGATCAAGGCACGCTTGGCAGGTGGATCGGTGCCTTCCGCTCGCTTGAGGGAGAAGCTCAGTGAACACAGGTCCCAGCCAGCTCTCCCAGGCTTTCACTGCCGTGCCCTGGGACAGGCTGCATGTTGTCACAGTGAATTAACCAGGGGAGAGGAGATGTCCTTATTAAGCTTGAAGCAGCCCATGACTCCAGGAGGATTTGGGGACGTTTCTGGAGATCCTACCTCTTGCCTTCCTGCAGCTTTCCCCCGGCACCTAAACTTTTCTCGCCTCCCCCACCCCCCCACCTCAGACACGCTGCATCGGTGCATGCTGTCCTCCCAGCCGCGGCATCCACACATTACGTCTCTCTTCTTGTGTCTTCCCGGTCCCTTTGATCCTCTCCCTCCCCTCTATTCTCCCTCCTGTTTTCATCATCAGCTCATAGGAAATCTTCCCAGCCCCCTAGACAGGGTGAGTAATTTTCTGTTCTTTTGTGTTTGAAATCCAGCCTGTTTTCATTCCCATTTTACTGTGGAATTCCAGGAGTAAACCAGTCAAAAGAGCAGTCTGGCATTTGCCTGTGTTTGGTGTGGGCAGCCAGTTTCTTTGGGACGAGCTATGGTGGTTCTTGTAGGGTTGTCAGTGATAAGCAGCCACTTGGGAATACGTCAGCGGCCTGCCCTTTGGGGGAAGTCTGTCATCCTTCTTTACACTCCTGGGCAAACTCTTTTAGGCCCCCATGACTCTGTGCATCTCTGTACACCCCTTTGAATGGAGCACGAAGGGCTATAGCCTCTCTGACCTCCCAGCACCAGAGGCACAGGGTTCCACAAAGGCAGATCCATGCATCGCTCGGTGAGCTGTCAGGCCTGGTGCAGGAGTCAGGATGCTTAGCTCTGTGGTAGAGGGACCAAGCTCAGGTTGAATAGACCTGAATCCTAGTTAGTGTACTTGGCTGTTGTATCTAACATCCCTGAGCCTTAATTTTCTCATCTGTAAATGCCTAGAGTAATAGTATGAAACTATTCATACTATAGTTTGAAACAGCGCTGGGGAAACTCTTCAACCTCCTGTAGGGTTGTTGTGAGGATTCAGAGTGAATTTTTTAAGTAATTTTAAAATTAAAGTTACAGGTATTAGCTCATTCAGTCCTCATCAGCCAGCTGGGCAGCTCCCATCTGTCAAATTCCCATTTCACAGATGCCGAAACTGAGGCTCCGAACAGTGACATGACTCCCCGGGTTGTGAGTTATGTGGTTGGGTAGAGACAGGCCTGAGAGTAGACTGCAGGTTCTGTCTTCCTCCCCATTGTCCTTCTTCCAGTTAAATGTGATGGGCAGGTGCTGGGTGTTTGGTGTAGCACAGGAGAGAGAATAAGAACTGAGGGAGAGCTGTCGTTCCTAGGATGTGGACAGTTATGAGAGCTTATTTGATAGTTGGCAGAATTGTGCCATGTGGCTCTGGGCTGTTGGTTTTGATTTCTGTGCCTTGGTGTAAACCTGAAAAGAGAATTCACACCTAGTCTCAGGTGATGCTTGGCCAGGAATCTGTGCTTGGAGTCCTTGTTTTCAGTAAATGACGGTAAAAAGACTTAGATTTCCTGCCTTGCTGCTCTGCATCTGGAGAAAGGGCTTTTTGCCTTCCAGCCCGGGTCAGTGAGGAACTGTGACAGGTGCAGGCAGTGCGGCCCAGGGCGGGCCTGCTGTGTGACTGAGCTCCTTCCTCAGCAGCTGTCACAGGCTGTTCTTTCTTGCTCCCAGATAAGATGTTGTCTGTGGCGATTGAAGGCAGTGTGGATGAGGCCAAGGCTCTGTTCAAGCCTCCCGAGGACTCCCAGGGTAAGTGGTGCTCAGGGTCCTCCCCACGTCCTCCTCTGCTGATTCCGGGGGCGCCAGGTCCCCACCCAGGGCCATCTCTGGTCTTGTGGAAATGAGCCGTACTGGTTCTGAGTGGCAGGGAGCTTGGCTTCAGTGTCTCAGTGCTCAAGGTAAACAGAGAAAAGCCCTGCCTTTGGATTTCAGCCCTGCTTCTCAATAGCTCACAGCGCTGGGGAAACTCTTCAACGTTTGGAGCGTCAGTTCACTCACCTGTCAAAGCAAGATAGTGATAGCTCGTGTATCTAGGATTATGATGTGGGTTAAAGGAGGTCGGGCTTGTAGATCCCTCAGCATCACCCTCAGCACATGGCATGTAATCCTCAGATGTATGAGCTGCTGCTGTTGTTCATGTTACTGTTATTGCTTCCATCACCAGCGGAGGACCTTAGGGTGCCCCTAGGATGACATTAAAAAGCGCTGAAAGAACTCAGGAATGATGGGATTATAGGTCGTTATTCTTTTCCTTGCATCGCTGTACTGTACTGAGTGAGAAACAGCAGATTTATTATTTATTCTAAGGAAATTCATTACAAAAGCCTGAGCCCTTTAACACGGCCTGACCAAGGTGCTCTGGGGAGAATTGGGGCAGTCCCCTCATCCCCCAGCTGCCTTCTCTCTGTCGCTGCAGACGATGAGAGCGACTCGGACGCCGAGGAGGAGCAGACCACGGTGAGAGCATGGGGCCCGCTAGCTGCCAGGTGCCATCCTCCCTGGACGCAGAAGAGAGAGATGTGGAGGAGAGGGCGGCTGGGATACTGGCGGCCTGAGAGCTGAGGCACAGGTCCCAGAGCCGAAGCCCTGGGTGACAGGGAGAGGGAGGGGGGATTCCTGTGACGCCTGCTTGACCTGCCCAACTCCCTCCTTTGTCCAGAAACGCCGGCGACCCACCCTGGGAGTTCAGCTAGATGACAAGCGCAAGGAGATGCTGAAGAGGCACCCGCTGTCTGTTCTGCTGGACCTGAAGTGCAAAGGTCTGGCTCTCCGTAGTCTGGGGCATCTCATAACACTGAGGAGTACGGCCAGCTGCAGCCACCTGGGGTCTGGCAAGCCAATGCCCACTTGCCTGTGGAAAGATTCTGGTTTCATATTTCTGTTTTCCTTTATTGTTCTTCATGGAGTTTGACTTTATTTTCCCTTCCTGAATCATAACCCTAAAAACAGCAAAACCATTAGACACATCAGGGACACTTGATGAAGCTGCCATCTTTCTGAATCTGACAGGTCAGATACGCGGAGCACGTTGCCAAGAGTGTGCAGCTTTCGACTGACATGACCAACTTGCTTAGTTTAATGTGTGCAAGTAGAGCTTTGAATCCTGCAGAGAATGTGGGTTTGGAAACTGGCTTCATGTGGATACTGGAGCACGTGATAAAGCATCCCAGCATGATAAGAGTTAGTGGTCAGACATAAGCTTCCTTCTCACCCCAGCCTCCCAGACCCTTGGCCCGGGTCTGAGTGCCAAGGGTGGCCACTGCGATGGTTTCTGTTTATTTTCAAGAAACAGTCCATGCAGCAGTCAGCTCTTGACATCAGGTGGCCTAAGTACTGGTGCTTCAGCTTCAGCATCGGTCCTTCCAGTGAGTATTCAGGGCTGATTTCCTTTAGGATGGACTGGTTTGATCTCCTTGCTGTCCAAGGGACTCTTGAGAGTCTTCTCCAACATCACAGTTTGAAAACATCAGTTCTTCAGTGCTCAGTCTTCTTTCTGGCCCAACTCTCATATCTGTACATGATTATTTCATCAGAGTGCAGTTTTCAAAATCATAATTAGTTTCATTGGTACTATACCATTAACTGTAGAGCTTACTCAGATGCCCCTGGTTTTTCCCCTGATGCCCTTTTCCTGTTCCCAGATTCAAGTCCAGGATCTCCTGTGCATCTAGTCATTGTGCCCCGTAGTCTCCTCAAGTCTTTGCTTGTTTTTGTGAGCTTGACACTTTGGAAGATGGGGTTTATGTCATGTAGAAAGACTCAGTTTGGCCTTGTCTGATGTTTTCTGATTAGACTGAAGTTGTGGGTTTGGAGAAAGCACACCACAGATGAGATGTTCACCGTCCTGTTTTACCAGGGATCCATGGTATCACGGCGTCTTGGTACTAGTGATGTTAACCCAGATCACTTGCTGACCTGGTGATCACTTGATCGCTGCTTTTCCT
The DNA here is from genome assembly GCA_006408675.1 of Madoqua kirkii. NCBI lineage: Eukaryota > Metazoa > Chordata > Mammalia > Artiodactyla > Bovidae > Madoqua > Madoqua kirkii. Next base: position 43,313 of record SJYC01076452.1, read on the forward strand.
TGTTGTTTTAGTTAGAAGCAGAGTCTCTATGTCCAGTCCACTCTCAAGGGAGGAAAATGAAGCTCCACCACTTGGAGAGAGGAGTAGCAAAGAATTTGTAGAGACTTTTTTTTAACTCAGTATTAAGTTGCCGTTTTTGTGTGAAAGATATTAAACGTCGTTGATTTTCTGTGCTTCTGTTGACTCGCTTCTGACGTCAGCTCATAAAGGATGTCTCTGTTCCTCCTCGCCTCCAGATGACAGTGTGCTGCACCTGACTTTCTACTACCTCATGAACCTCAACATCATGACGGTGAAAGCCAGAGTGACCGCCGCCACGGAGCTGATCACGCCCATCAGTGCAGGGTGC
>SJYC01076453.1:0-27756 GCA_006408675.1 Madoqua kirkii
GGGGGCGCTGCGGGCTGGCGGGGGAGCTGGGGGGCGCTGCGGGCTGGCGGGCAGGCGGGCGGGCGTGCGGGGTGCGCTGTGGGCTGCCATGCCGGCGGGCTGCGCCGAGGGCCAGGGTGCGCTGTGGCGGCATGCGGGAGGGGTGCGCCGGCAGAGGGCTTCACGTCCGGCTGCACTGGCTTCTGCGGTCGTCCGCACAGCCGGAAGTCCTGGCGCACTAAGGGTATGTTTAGCAAGTGCTCACTGGCTGGAATCCGTGCAGTCTTCTTACTACACAGGCAATGACAGAAACTGCAGCCTGCCGTAAGCTGAGTGGGTAGGCTCCAGCTATTACACCAGTGGAAAGAGCGCGAACGTGAGACTGGGCAGACTTCACCAGGTTGACAGATTTAGGCCTCTCTTTCTCTTGTCTTTTTCTGTCCCAGGGGCCTGGGATTTTACTCTGCAGCTCTGCTCAATCCCAGGTTGTCCTTACCTGGCAGCAGCAGTGGGAAGACTGGTGGGTGGGTTTTGAGAAGGGTGAGCAGAGGCACATAGAGGCAGCCACAGGGGGCCCATCCCCAGAAAGGCCCTGACCGTGGCCGCTGGTCGTGGGAGGAAGGGAAGAGGACCAAGGGGGCCTGGGGCTGAAGGAGGCTCGCCTGGCCTGGCTCACCACCCAGCCCTGCCCCACTGAGTCCTCACGTCAGGTGTAGAGAGACTGGGAGGCGCAGGTCTGGTGCCTGGTGGGGCAGGGCTCTTCCCAGGGTGGCTGCCATCCACCCTGCACTTAGCATCCGTGCCCCCTCCTGGCTGCATCCTTGTCCCTGTGCTTGAGAGAGATGCTGGGCCATCCTGAGCACTGTGGGTGCTGTCGTCCCTGTTCCCACCTCACGCCAGCAGGGGGAGCCCGGGGCGGGCTTCTCCAGAGCCCCCAGCCGCACTGCTCTGCCGGAGGGCCGCGGTGGAGCTCCTTGTGGTGAGCACTCTGCCTGCTCCCTTCTCGATGTCCACCTGCTAAGCCCTGGGGCTGCAGGCTGGCTCCGCTGAGCCCTGAAGCCCTCCCCTCACCAGCCTCTGCACGTGCAGTCGCCTGCTCTTTAATGTCTGTTGTTTTTACCAAATTCAGTCGTCCTGAGCCACATGTTATGGTGGAAATTTGTCAGAATTTGATCATTCCGTCAGGTTTTGTCAATTTCAAATCCTACTCTTGTGCAGTTTAACTGTTTTATTTTGGTTGATCCAGTATATTAGTATCAGTCACTAAATATTGGCTAAAAGAGCGGCAGGTACTGATTTTATAGCTAGTTCTCTGTAGCAGCGAAGGGGACAGACACCCTTGGGGGTGGGGGTGATGCAGGGAGACTCTGGCAGGCCAAAGCAGTGCGGAGCCACAAACTGCCACTGGAGTGAGTTCCCAGAGGCCTGCCGGGCTCAGAGCAGCAGGGTCGGCCGTCTGCCTGAGTCGCTCCTGATGCTGTCCCTAGAAGATGAAGGGGAGCTCCCACGGATGAAGGGAAAGATTGGGTCCTGTTGTCCTTTGTGACAGATTACTCCATTCTCTGCCTGTGCTCTCTCTTTTCTGATCGTCACTCTCAATCGCATGTTTAACTGTTCTGAGTAGGTGGCGTTGGCATCACCGTGTCTTTTCTGCTTACAGCACTAGGTCACCTTGTCTCCATTCTGTGTGATGTATCTTTTCTGGGAATATTCAAGGGGAGCTCTTTCTGTGTCAGCATGAGATGAGTGAAGTGTGAGGTGGGCAGAGCATCAAAGCTGCACACTGGATCTCTCTGGAGTAGAGGAAATCTGTTCTGTTCCTATGAAAGTTCTGAGTTTCTATTTCTGGTGTCACAGGGTTCTGCTCCCTTGAAAGGCCCTGGCCACTGGATACTTCTTGAAGGGATAGGTTTCTTTAGAAATTGGCAGTTAAAGGACTGCCTTGGCGGTCCAGTGGTTAAGACTCCATGCTTTCAAGGCAGGGGCCGCAGTTCCTCAACCAGAGATGGAATCTGCACCAAAAACAAACAAAAACAGCGATGAAGAATATTATGTCTCTGATGGAACAGTGTAAATCCTGGCTCCAGCGCCTACTAGCAGTGTGGGCTTGGGCTTGCCGTATCTTTCAAAGCCTCGAGCTTCTCCGTAGAGTGGAAATGCTAATCCTCCCTGCTTCAAAGGGTTGTGAGGATCTGATGACCTCAGGCATATACAGGGTCTGGTCTGCAGGAAGCATTCAGTAAATGGGGGCTTTTCTCCTCAGTGGGAGAGGAGACCCCGATGGCTGGTCTGCATCGAGCCAAGGGCTTGGCCAGTGTTCTCATTGCAGTCTTTTCCCTCCTTCAGTGACTTGCTGTCTCCTGACTCCGTCCTGAGCTGCTTGTACCCTGGAGATCATGGAAAGAAGACTCCAAATCCAGCCAATCAGTATCAATTTGATAAAGTTGGGTGAGTCAGCAACCTTTCCTCCTCTTCTAGCCTGTCCACTTCAGAGTTTCTCCGTTGACTCAAACCCAAAGCAGGAGACCTGTTAGGACCAGAGGCCTTCGGGGGGTTGGGGTAGGGGGTGGAGAAATGGTGGGGCGAGAGGGAGTGCTCCATCCAGAGAAGGGGACACCTGTCCTTTCTTGCCTATGAGGCCCTGGAGAAGGGTGGGGAAGGGTGGAAGGGTCAAAACTCTGAGAGTGTGGTAAGAGATGTGTTTAACGTTTTAGTTCTCTTGATTAAAATTAAGAAAATATAAATTGCCGACTGATGAAAAGATAAGTACACTGCCTTTTTATTGAGATTTGCTAATGAGTTGAAGGCTGCCAGGGAAAAAGAGAAAATTGCCTCTGGGAGAGAGAAAAGTCACAACAGGGAACTGATGAACTTGAGAGACCTTGCTGGCGGCCTCGCCGTGAGTGCGCTGAGCCTGCAGGACCGTTCTGTTTAGGGGAGATGAAAGAGTGGGATGAGGCATATACCCCAGGACCACCACAGAGGTGACTTCTAAGCTCATTCTGTGCTGTGCTTTCTGCAGCATCCTGACCCTGAGGGACTACGTGCTCGACCTCGGCCACCCCTACCTGTGGTGCAGAAGCTGGGTGGCCTTCACTTCCCCAAAGAGCAGCCTCAGGTGTGTCCACTGATTGAGTCCCATTGGCTGAGGAGCCCTGTTCCTCTCCTCCCCTGCAGACTCTAGAAGGGCTTCTGCTGGCCTCTGGGGCTCTAAACTAGCAGGGTGCCAGCCCTCTGGGCTGTGACGTATCCTCCCTTCACTCTAAAGTGTCCAAGGCCTCCAAGTGTTTGGGTATCTTTTGCTTTCACCCTGAGCCTATTACCGCCTCAGGTCAAAGTAACTTGGATCCCTGCCCTGCGTGTCCCATGGCTCCTGCTGCTGCTACCCCTTGGTCTTATGTATGAAGGTGCCAGAAATGGACCCCAGGGCAACTGGCACCTCAGCAGACGCCTTCCTTTCCCCTAGCCTCTCAAGATCCCAGCAGCTTGAATCATTCCTGCTGGGACTCGGTCTCTGGCCCCTCCTTTAGGGAGACCCTGCTACCCCAGAAGACATCTACGCCAGGACGTGGGTGGTCCTGGCCACCACGGGCAGGCAGGCCCTGGGAGAGGGGTGGCAGGAGGAGGGCCAGGGAGCACTCACGCGTGTGCTATGCTCTGCCACCCACAGCACACTGTGATCGCAGACCACTCGCTGAGCGCCAGCCACATGGAGACCACCATGAAACTGCTGAAGACCAGGGTGCAGTCCCGCCTCGCGCTCCACAAGCAGTTTGCCTCCCTGGGTAAGCGGTGCTGGTCGGGGCTGTGGCCTGAGCCGCTCAGCACAGGCACAGAGAGCACGGAGCCCTGTGCTCAGATGCCTGGGATCCTGAAGACAAAGTCAGCTGGCTCCCTGGCTCTTGCTGAAGAGAGGTGTCAGCTGGGCCACTGGGGAGAGTTCTAGGCCGCCAAGCAGAAGTGTGAGCTCCCCGAAGGGCTACCAGGCTGTCTCGGCCCGCCCAAAGCCTTTTGGGGGCCCAGCTTATCAGATTGGTCAGGAGCACTCCTGCTAGGTCAGCGCATGGCAGACTTCACTGTGCATTTTAACAGGAACTCATTCATTCGGGGTCTCCAGTATAGTGCTGGGGAAGGAGCCACGCGCACAAGACAGCCCTGCTTCTGCGCAGCTTGCGCTCAGCTTGAATGCAGCTGTTCAGTGACCCATGCCGCCTCCCTCCCCTGACCCCTGAGCTGACGTCCTCCAGGCCGGGGCTGAGCCCGGGGTTCACCATAAGCTCCCGAGTGATTCTGATGAGCCCTTGACTTCTTACCCTTGGCTTCTCTTTTATTCATTCTGTAAACACTTGTCACAGCCTGTCAGGTGCAAGGCACGAGACAGGGAGGGCTAGGATCTTTCCAGTCTAAGAAGAGCCACTGTCAGGGCTTCCCTGGTGGTCCAGTGGTTAGGACTTCGCCTTCCATCGCAGAGGGTGCAGGTTCTATCTCTGACCTGGGAGCTAAGATCCCGCATGCCTTGCAGCCAGAAATCCAAAACAAACAAGCCATATTATAACAAATAAGGACCTTAAAAGTGGTCCACATCGAAAATAAAGAGCCACTGTCAGGAAGGGCTTTGGGTTCCCAGCACCCATCTGGGGGCCCCCTGTGGACTCTGGTTCCTCCAGGCTCCCCTCAGCACTGTGGAGTTTGTTCTGTCCCAGGCTTGGGTGATTGTCTTCATGGATAGTGTGCACCTTGTTGGCATATTTGCTTATTGAAACACCAGCAGGAACTCGCCCTGGAGCAGCCCTCCTGCTCCTCTCCCTTAGAGGAACTGGCACAGAAGACTTTAGTCCTTCCTCCTACCAGGTCAGCTGCGAGAACATCCCTCTCGGCTCTTTGATCTAATTAACATTCATTGCCACAGAGGCACCTCGTTGGTTCTGGCTGCAGGGGGTTTCTCATTTGCATCAAGATGAAGCTCTGTGAATGCTGGGACTGGGTCCTGCCACATGCACGAGCACTGGGCAAAGGTCAGGTTGACGTGCCTCCGTTCCTGGCGCGTGTTGATCTGAGTACCGAGTGTACCTGGACAGGTGGCAGGGCCACCTGAGCCCTTCAGAGGGTGCCAGTTACCAGCTTCGGCGGCTGATTTCCGCCTGTGACGCCCTCTGTCCTGCTTTCTCTCAGAGCACGGCATTGTCCCGGTCACCAGCGACTGCCACTACCTCTTCCCTGCAAAGGTCGTCTCTCGCCTGGTGAAGTGGGTGACAATTGCCCATGAGGACTACACGGTAGGTGTGTGTGTGGGGGGAGGGGGCCAGGCCACCGTTGCTGTCCTGGGGACTGCAGACCCGTGTCTCCTTTCTGCTGCTGCTCCTCCCGAAGGGCAGGGCGGTCTGACAAGAGGCGCCAACGGCTCACCCCCCTGTCCTTGGTGACTTCCAGGAGCTGCATTTCACCAAGGACGTTGTGGAGGCGGGACTGGCTGGGGACACCAATCTCTACTACATGGCCCTCGTGGAGAGGGGCACAGGTAACAGCCCTGCTGATGGCAGTGGCTCTGGGTGAGGGGAGCCGCTGAGAATCCAGCCTTCCTGGGAGCTGGCCCAAGGAAGCTAAGGATCTGGCCTCTTGCCTCGGGGACCTAGCAGTCTCGGCCGTGAGAGGCAGCGTTCAGCCAGGACTTATACTGCAACAGTCCCGTCCTCAGCTAATCGTCACCACGGTCCTGGTGCTGCCGCCGTTCCCGCTCTGTAGGTGATGCTCAGTCACACACCCAGTCAGATCTCTGAGCCTGGGCTCTTGGACGCTTTGCTTCATCACCCTTTAGAATCAGAGACCCGCTCATCCTCTCTTCAAGGCAGCGCTGTCCCTCTGAGGCTGTGACATGCAGGACGCTCCTCCCTCTTTGCAGTCCCTGCGCTCACTTGGGAGGCATTGGGAGCTCTGATTCCTCACCACTGTCCTGCCATCTGATCGGCCAGGGCTTCCAACTGGACCCACCCCGATGGCGCCTCTGGGGCTGTCGTCCAGCCCAGCCTCTGCGGGTCGGGCTCAGTCTGCTGGGTCCTGCCCCAGAGGCTTGGTGCCAAGGCTGCAGCGTGGAGGAGTTGTCTGCAGCTCCCAGATAGTGTGAGAAGTGAAGGGTTACACTGTGTTCACGTTTCTCTGCCCGTTTCTTCACTTTTCATGTTTTTAGAAATATTCTGAGGAAATTAGATAGTTTCAGATACACTGGAGGCTCCTTGATCCCACTTCATTCTCACCTTCATGATGGATGACTACTGTTGGGAATTTTGTGTTTACTTTCTGTCTTCTCTCTTTTTAAAAAATACTCAAACCTCATCCCTAAACAATGCAGAGTGCTGTTTTGAAAGGGCACCACAGAAAACTATGCATCTAAGAAATTTCCAAAGCCCCAAGGGTGGGAAGTCATTGGAAGACATCACTTTTGCTTCCTGGATGAGGGGAACAGAGCTTGGAAAAATAATAAATATCCTGTATTCATACAAAGGATAAATGTGATCATTTAAATGTTTATTAAATGTAATAGAATTTGAAAACTTTTTTAAGAGGGAACTTTAAATGAATAAGTGGACAACAATTTCATAGTACGGATTAAAAACAAAAAAGTTGGTAGACAAGAGATCAACCCAGAAATACATTCAAAACTATTATGACAGAAACAACAGTAAAATGTCACTTTTCAGTAAATGATGTGACTGTCAGGGTAGAGTTATCTTAACCTACACTCTCCTGTTCTCTATTAATTTATTTGAATTACTAGTGAGTGAGAGTTCATTCCCTCTGCCCCCATAAATAATGAAGAAAGGATGGCTAAGCACTTAGCTCATTGATGGAGAGGTTATCGTATTGAAAAAGACAAAGGCTGTCACCAGAGAAAAAATAAGTATGTTAAAAATGCAAATTTCTCGTTTAATGATTCTGAACACAGCTTTGGCACCAGGTAGCTCTGGTTAAACTCAGCGCTGCTGTTTTGCGGCTGTTTAATGATTTTTAGGAAGTTTCTATCAGAGTCTCGGTTTCTTTAACTGTGAAATGGGATGAGAATCATCAGAATGAAATAAAGTGTGGGTAAAAAGGGCTCAGCACTGTGCTCGGGAAACAGTAGGTGCTCAGTAAATGCTGGTTATCAAAAAGCTTCACGTAACAAAATGATAAAAGTAAAGAACAGAATAGAGAAAACATATTTGACTATAATGTGACGTCTAGTACACAATACTGTTGAAAAGAAAAACAGATAGGGCACCTTCACTGGGAAAATCCTTAACCTGCTGGCAAATAAATGCCAGGTAAAACAGACTCTGTCAAAGTAGTAAATAGAACTGGGCAAACCAGACTCAGGATTCCCCACATCTCTGTGTCCTGAGGCCCAGTCACAGGACCTCACCGTCTGCAGCCTGACAGCACCGCTTTGGAGTTTCTAGGCGGAAAGTAAAGGTTGGTAGCAGAACGTGCTCTGAGCACCTGGACCAGTGTGAGACACAGAGCCGGCCTCAGGGCTCCAGCGGGGAAGCGGTCTTGGCTGGCAGGCCGGCTCTCAGCTGCGTTTTCCTCCCCTCCCCACCTTTCCCAGCTAAGCTCCAGGCTGCCGTGGTGCTGAACCCTGGCTACTCCTCCATCCCACCCATTTTCCAGCTCTGTCTGAACTGGAAAGGGGAGAAAACCAACAACAACGATGACAATATTCGGGTAAGGTCCTCGGAGGGTGATGGGAGGAGCAGGGAGAGCCTCCTTGGGCCAGAGTTGGGGGCGGGTGGCGGTGAGGGCAGAACCAGTGGTAGCTGGGGGCTTGGGCACTGGTCAAGTTCCGGGGCAGATGCTGCTGGGATTGTAGAATGTGCTAGAGGCTGCAAGGCGTAGTGAAGGGCTCAGACCCCTGTCAGCCCCTTACTAGCCTGGGGTCCACAGGTTCACCCTACTTATAAAACCGGGCTAATACAAAGACCAGCCTTGAAAGGTTGTTTCAGGCTTATGTGGAAATGTAAAATGCACAGGAACGAGACAGGGTGTGAAATCGTTGCCCGTGTTAATTACTGTTACGCCCATGGATCTGACTCCATAGCTGAGGAGCACACTTTGAACCCTAACACTTTCCCATTTGGATCTGATCTTGAGATTCTTCCTCTGTCCATCTTGCTCTTTTTGGCTGTGGACATGCCAGGCAGGACATGTACCGGTCAGGATCAGGAAGACTCCATTGTCTTGGGGAGCTGGCGCCTCAGGACAAGCCAGCCTGGCTTGATCTGCAGAGGCCCGCGCTCGGTTCACATGAAACCATGAGACCCAGCTGGCCTGCAAGTGGTGCTGAGTTTCTGGCTTCTGCCCCACCCACCCCGTAGGCCATGGAGAGCGAGGTCAACGTGTGCTACAAGGAGCTGTGCGGCCCGCGGCCTGGCCACCAGCTTCTGACCAACCAGCTGCAGCGCCTGTGCGTGCTGCTGGACGTCTACCTGGAGACGGAGAGCCACGACGACAGCGTGGAGGGGCCCAAGGAGTTTCCCCAGGAGAAGATGTGTCTGCGGCTTTTCAGGTGAGGGCAGGGCCCGGGGCCTCCAGCCCTGCCTCTCACGGGACGTGGGGCAGGGAGAGCCTGGCACGGAGGACACACGTCCTCGGGTCCTCTGGTCCCCTTTCACTGTGGAAATTAACATCCTGCTGCCAGATTTCTGGAGAGAGCTTACTTCCTCCTTCCTAAAGCTTGCCCTGAGGCCCCTGTCCTCTCAGCCCAGCCCAGTCCAGTTGTTCATCAGGCAGACACTGCAGAGGTGGGCCTCAGGCTGCATGAGCAAGAGGACTTGACTAAGCTTCCCTTCCTCTCCTTTCTGTGGGAGCCAGTAGGTTTGTTTTTTATGATTCAAATGAAGTTTGTAAGCTACAGAGAATACAGGGATGTCCTCAATAGATGCAGGCTACAGCCCTGTATACAGACTAGACGTGCCTCCCACCAGTCCCCAGAGTCTGCTGTACTCCCTGCAGTGCTCCCACGTCCCAGAGGATCACAGCTGAGGGAGTCGGGTGTCAAAGAGGGGCCAGCTGTGAAATGACACCCAGAGTGCAGACTCCGCTGTCCGCTCACCAGCTAGGTGACTGAAAAAGCCACTTCAGCTTAGCTCTGAGCCTTTCCCAAAGGCTGAAATGGAAGCGTTGCCTTCTAACTCCTGACGAAGCAGAGGTAGTTCACGTAGGCCTTGCAGAATGATCTCGGCACAGATGGAGCCTCAGAAAGTGCCCACAGGCCCTGGCGGCTTGGTGCTTAGCGTGTCTGCAGGCCCCGCACTTCCGGCTGCTTTTCCTTCCGGTGTGGTGTCGGGCCCTTTCCTTCCCCTTTATCCCTTTACTCATGGTCTTGTTCTTTGAGTCAGTTTCAGAATCCCAGAGCCCACACTCCTCAGACATCCCTTTGGGGCAGGGGGCTGGGGAGGAATGGTGTCACAAAGGGCTATAGTGTGTATCCAGGGAGGACATCGCTGTGTTCTGTGACAGTCTGGAAGGTGCCTTGCGTGCCTTCGCCTTCTCAGACAGCCGGCTTCCGCCCCTGGAGGCTGTCCCACATCCTCCCGCCTCCGTCTGGCACCTCCACCTGCCCTGGCTTCTCGTGCTCGCTGATGATAACCAGCTCCAGCCCCACCGCGGCTTCGAGGTGGCGCTGACGGCTAGGTGGCGGTGTGTTCTGGGACTTACTCTCCCTGGTCTGTCTATGTGAGACCTCAGCTCTTCCCCGTGCCCCGCCTGCTGTAGCACGTTTCCAAGGTGGGAATTCTCACACAGCCAGTGTCTGTTCTTTGCTGTCTAGGGTTCCCACAGGACCCGTTTCCTGAACTGCTTTGTTCCCCAGGTTGTGCTCGTCTGTCAGTGTGTTCTGGGAAGGTGCTCCTTTGGCTGCCCAGATCCAGTTAATTCCATGACTGATGAGATGTGGAATGTGAGATTCTTGGTGTGGAGTCCTCCTGACCACTGGGATCAGGTCAAGGGCCTGGGCTGCAAAGGGCTGGCCTGGGCTACAGGAGACTCGAGATCTGGCTCTGCCTAGGGCTGGCTGCCTTCAGGCTGTGGGGTATCCATCAGCTGTACGCCTCAATTTACCTGACTTGACTCTGTACCCTTCTGATGTTGGGAAGGTTCATGACATCATTTTAAGAAAAGACTTTGGGGCCAGAACAGCCTGGGTTCAGATTGCAGCTGCTGCCTGTGTGATCAGGGTCTGAAGCTCCTGAGCTTCAGATTCCTCATCAGTAAAACTGTATCCACTCAGGTGGTGTTGGGAGCATGAAATTAAACCAGGGGAGCCCGTCAGGTGCCAAGCATGGTGCAGGCAGAGTAAGCCCTCCTTTACGTCCATTCTGTGCAGTGTGGCAAAAAAAAAAATTATCCACTCAGGTGGTGTTGGGAGCATGAAATTAAACCAGGGGAGCCCGTCAGGTGCCAAGCATGGTGCAGGCAGAGTAAGCCCTCCTTTACGTCCATTCTGTGCAGTGTGGCAAAAAAAAAAAAGATATGCAGTCTCCTCCCTCTGGCAAACACCCACACTACCTCTCACCCTCCCTCCCTCAGACCAAGATCCAGGTGTCAGCTTCTGGTCACCACTGAATGTCAGTCACAGGCAGAAGAGTGAAAGAGGCCCTTTAGCTGGACATTGTTCACCACGGAGGTGTATGGAAAAGAACCCCGCGTGAAAGTTTTGCTCAGGGGTCCAAGCCGAGCTGAGGCACCTAAATGCCGCAGGGTCCTGGCTTTGCCTGTGATTGTTGGCCTCTTGTGCGAGCAGGCTTTAGCATCAGACCTGGTTTTGAATTTGGTCTGTGAGACTTTCTGACTATCTAATATCAGGTATGTCACATCCCTAAGCCTGCATCTTCATTTAAAATCTTTGAAATGATAGAAATAGCATCTCTGAAGTAGCAAGTATAAACACAAGACCCTTGGCAGGCACTTAGTACAGATTCTTTTCTCACGTAAACTCCTACCTGCATGGGAATCTCCCTGCAAAGGAGGATTTTAAAGTTACATTTTTTTAATCATAGACGTGAATAAGACATGTTTGTTGTTAAACATAAAACAACAAACTGTTGCATAAAAACTGTATAAACAGTGAGGGTGCCCAAGCCCCCTGCCCCCTAGAGTGCCCGTCGTCAGTGGGCACTTCCGGGCTTGTGTGGGCACATCGTGCCTTCGGGGGCACATGAAGACATTTTTTCAGAACCGCTGTTACGCCTTTCATGCTGATCCACAGTGTGCTTTCCTTACAGCAGTCTCGTATTCTCCCTTAACAGCTGCATAGGAGTCCCTTGTGTGGATGCATTCATTGTATCAGCCCAAAGGGTATGATGTTAACTGGCCTCCCTTCTCCTGTTTTTCTAGGGGTCCCAGCAGGATAAAGCCATTTAAATACAACCACCCTCAAGGATTCTTCAGCCATCGCTGACGTCGCTCTCGGCCTGCTTCCCCGCAGACCCTAAGTGCTGCGCCTCTGCTGCCGGTTCGGGCACACACATGGCTCTTGAAGTCTCCCAGGACAGGTTTTCTATTTGTAGCCTATTAAAATGTCACCTGACCAAGTGGCCTTTGTCTGCGGCTCCCTGGGGAGAGGGGGTGGCTTTGGTCTGAAAGGGCAGGTGGGAGCGAGGCAGGGCGTGCAAGCGCACATGTGGCTAGCTTTCCCTGGCTGGCCGAGTGAGAACGGTTCCGGCTCTGCAGCAGACCCTCACCGTCTCCACGTTTGTCATCCAGGTTCCTGCTCTTAGCAGGTGGCAGGGGAAGCCAAAGGCAGCCTAGCAGAAAAAGCAAAAGCTCTTCTTCCCTCGGCCCCTCACCATGTCAGTGTCTCCAGCGGCCAGATGCCCCTGGCGGGTGGATGTCACAAACACCTGACAGTGCAACGGAAACAGACAGATAGGTCCCAGAGAATAATTGTGAATCTTGCAGGACCCCGTGGAGTTGATGAGAGTGATGTCAGAGGATCTCAGGCAGAGCTGCTGTCCAGTGAGGCTCTGGCAGCGTGAGAGCAGGTGTCTCCAGAGGAGAGGCTTCCCGGTGATGGCATGGTAGGAACTGCAGGAAATAATGGTTTGACTCTCAGAGGATTAAGAGAAGTCCTGAGGAAATAGGCAACGCCCTCCATTAAAATTATTTTAAGAAGATACAAAGATGTAAAAAATATTGAAACATTATTATAGAGTTGCAGGTAGAAAGTTCACTAATTAGAAAATGAAATGAAGTTTTATTTTTCCAGCTTTACTGAGATATAAATGACATATAACTGTAAATTTAAGTTGTACAGAGGGATCATGATACATGATACATTGAGAAATGATTATTGCAATAAGGTTAACACATCCATCACCTTACATAGATGGGGCAGGGAAGAGATTGGTGTGGGGCTAAGAACTTTGGAGATCTATTCTCTTAGCAGTTTTCAACATACATAAATCTAACAACAATAAAAAAATCTATATACTTAAATCTTCTGTACCACAATAGTCCCAATCACATGGATTTTTTTCCTTCCCATAACACACTTTGAAGTTGGTTTCCACTATAAATGGAAGTTTTTTAGATTATTTTTGATATGGACCATTTTTAAAGTCTTTTTGATTTTATTACAATCTTAACTTCTATTTTATGTTCTGGCTTTTTGGCCACAAGGCATATGGGATCTTCGCTCTCAGACCAGGGGTTGAACCCGTACCCCCTGCATTGGAAGGTGAAATCTTACCCACTGGACTGCCAGGAAGGGCTCCTCTAAATGGAATTTTACTGATTACCCTTGGATACTGTGGACCTCTGGTGTAAGAGCTGTTTCCTCTTGTCTTCTCAGCTGATCTCTGAGCATCCCTGTGACAAGGATTTTCTGAGGCAGAACCTAGGAGGTTCTTGGCCTCCCCAGGGCCCTGCTCTTGACTGACAGAGGCCTGAGCCCAGTGAGGAGAGAGGCTCCTCTCGGGCTTCTCCCTCCCCTCGGCCTGGATCATTCCTTTACATTCCAGAGATAGATGCTTTCCAGCCCACGGGTCCTTGGACGGTATTGTGTGTGAGAATCACCCACCCTGGGAGCGATTAGAAACACGTTCCCACGCCCCACTCTAATATTTGGACTCAGTCGACCTCAGGTGAGCCAGGGAAGTGTATTTTTAACAAGCTCCCCAGGTACGCTTTGTCCTGGTCTCTTTTTGGAAGTCACTGCTCTTCCTGCATTTTCTCTCGTGCCTCTTCTAGCAACGCAGTAGTGAGTCCCTGTAAGAAGCACCCCTCTTGTGCCTCTTGCCTCTTGGACCGCGGCATGAACCTCTGGGCACGTCTTTCTCTCCTGTACTGAGATTTCGTTGTCTTTTCCCTGACCTACTTGCCTGAGACGATCCCCGCCGGCATCACCCTCGGTCTGGCCACCTTCAAGCCTTGCATCTCAGCGCCTGTGCTGAATAAGGTTGAAATGGGGCCTAAAAATAGTTCCTCTGATGGTCCCTGCATTGCAGCCTCCACTCTGTTCTCGACTGGAAGGCGGCCAGACTGACTCAGCACGCAAGCTCGGCTCTTGAGAGCTGGGACAAGTTGCAGAGACAGCCTGTGAGGGCTGGGAGGAGGCTCTGCTTCCTGGGCAGATGTCAGAGCCAGTCACCCTCTAGAAGAGGTTTTCCCCTCTTCAAGGGAGCAAACTGAACACAAGAATCCTTTGGTCTTAAGAATGAGGGTTTTAAAACTAGCGCGAAGCCCAAGACAATCCAGCCCCTTTGAGCTGCTGAACTGAGCCATTTGTGTCTCCCGTGGGCAGATTAGGGGGAAGGGGCCTGGCTTGGGAGGACCTCAAAGCGTCCTTCTTGGCCTTGAGCTTCGCTGGACCACACCCTGTACAGCAGCCCCTTTCTGTCATCCTCCTACACCTTGGACTCAGCCCAGGGTCCTTGCCTTTTAAAAGCTGCTACCCATATTCTTGGTTTCTCAGTATCTCCTACCAGTCTCTCCTGTCCCTTTTTCCAAGCCTGTCCCCAGCCAGTTGTTTTCTCTGCAAATACTCCAAAGACCCCTTTTAAGAGCATTCCTGCTGATCACAGCTGAAAACCTTATCCATAGAATGAAGCAGAGCTGCCTAGGCTTCCGAAGGAACTTTCCTCCCTGTCTGCGCAGCCCCAGCTCTGGCCTTCCCATGGCATTCAGCAGCCTCTCTGTTGAGATCAAAGAGGTGTGAGGCATCTGCTCTGAGTCAGGCCCTGTGCTGAGCACGATTTTACATTCACTGTCCTGTTTAATTGCAACACATGGCCAAGCGTATGCGGTCCCTACATGTTTACAAATGAGGAAACAGGCTCAGAGGGTTAAATGGCTTGTCCATTGCTCACAGCGTTCTTTAATGGCCCACCTAAGGCGCGAGCCCAGCAAGGTTTGTCTGCTACCAAGGCTTCCCTTCCCACGAGAAGAGCTTCAGGCCAGCAGAGCTTCAAGCCAGCACTCTTGCTGGGCCATTTATTCATTTCAGCAACACAAGTACGCCGAGAGCACTAAGGTGGTCGAGAAGTAGAGCTTGGTGTCAGGCTGACCAGCTGGGTCCATTTTTGCCCACAAATATACTGTGTACACTTGATTTTTTTTCATTTCCTTCATTTTGTTAAGGGGGTATATGAATTGATTTTCTTACGTAGAACCATCTCACTTGACCATTGTGTATAATTTTTTTAATATGTTACTGGATTTGCCTTTTTTGCATTTGCTGAGGGTTTTTATATCTATATTTTGCAAGGGATATTAGTTTGTGGTTTTGCTGTGGTTATTTGACTTTGGCATTAGGGTAACACAGACTTCCAAAGATGAGTTAGAAAGTGTTCCCTCCTCTTATTTTTTGGAAGTGTGAGAAGGGTTGGTGTTAATTCTTCTCTAAATGTTTGGCAAATTCATCAGTGAAGCCATCAGCCTTAACCTTTCCTTGTGGGTAGTTTTAAAGTACTGCTGCTGCTGAGCTGCTTCAGTCGTGTCCAGTTCTATGCAACCCCATAGACAGCAGCCCACCAGGCTCCTCTGTCCCTGGGATTCTCCAGGCAAGAATACTGGAATGGGTTGCCATTTCCTTCTCCAATGCATGCATGCATGCTAAGTCGCTTCAGCAGTGCCCAAATCTGTGTGACCCCATGGACGGCAGCCCACGAGGCTCCTCTGTCCACAGAATTCTCCAAGCAAGAATACTGGAGTGGGTTACTATTTCCCTCTCCCTTTCAAACTGCTAATTTGTAATTCGTTACGTAATGCCTTACTCTACTTGTAAGCCTGTCTATTCAGATTTTCTGTTTCCTCTTGAACCAGTTTTCAGTAGTTATGTCTTTTTTAGGCATTTGTTCATTTACTCTAAATTATCTAATGAGTAGACATACAGTTGCTCACAGCATTCCCTGATAATCCTTGTTCTGAAGTCAGCGTTAATGTTCTGTCTTTCAATACTGCCTTTACTAATTTGAATCTTTTCTCTTTTTTTCTTCATCAGTCTAGCCACAGGTTTGTCAGTATGTTTGATCTTTCAGAGAACAAATATTTGGCTTCATTGTTTTTTTTTTCTTATTTTTCAATTCTGTTTCATTCGTTTCTACTCAAATCCTGCGTTCAGTTTAGTTTGATCTTTCTCCATTGTCTTAAGGTAGAAAATTAGATTGTTGACGTGAGATCTTTCTTCTTTTTAAATGGAGGCATTTATAGCTATTAAGTTTCACTCTAAGCATTGCTTTAGCTCTGTCCAATATGTCTTCATATGTTTTATCTTCATTTTCATTCATCTCAGAGTTTTTTCTAATTTCCCTGGCAGTTTCTTCTTTGATCTTTTGGCTTTTTAGGAGTGTTTTATTTAATTTTCACATATTTGTGACTTTCCCAAATATCTTTCTCTTATTAACTGCTAATTTTACTCCATTGTGACTGGAAACATACTTTGTCCATTTTCAGTCCTTCAAAGTTATTGAGGCTTGTTTATGGCCTAAGATACATGGTCTGTCCTGGAGACTGTTCCATGTGTACTGGAGAAGAAATGTGTATTCTGTGGCATGGAGTGTTCTGTAGATAACCCGTTAGGTCTCATTGACATAAATTACTCTCTACATTTTTTTTCTTAATTTATATGGGTCTTCGCTGCTGCTCGGGCTTAACTCTAGTTGCACAGAGCAGGGACTGCTTTCTAGGGGCAGGCTTTTCGAGGTGACTTCTCTTTTAGAGGCGCACTGGCCCCAGGGGCGCAGGCTTCAGTGGTGCTGGCCCCCGGGTCCTAGAGCACAGCCTCAGCAGCTGTGGTGTGTGGGCTTCCTTACTCCTCAGCTTGTGAGATCTTCCTGGACCAGGGATCACAACCCTGTCTCCTGCACTGGCAGGCGGGTTCTTTACCGCTGAGCCACCAGGGAAGCCCGATACAAATTACTGGTAAAATTATAAACTTATTTTCTTTTTTTTCTGCCACACATTTACTAACACAGACGTAATTTACTTAGCCAATCTCCTATTATTGTATATTCAAAGTATTTTTCATTTTTCTAAAACATAAAGTGAATATATTTTGTATTTTTAGGATTCCTGTACCTGCTTATTTAGGATACCTTCCCGAAAGTGGCATACTTTCGTTATAGTATCTAACCTTTCAAGGTTTTCGATACATCTCAGTAGGTTGCCTTCCAAAAAGTTTTTTCAATTTCCTTTCCAACCGTTAGTTCCAGAAAGTTCACGATTCTCTGCACACCCACAGATGACTGGGTTTTACTACTTGTTTGGATCTTCTGCCACCAGCACTCAAGCCACTGTGGACGTTTATCGTTGTTGCTGCCCAACATCCCCCCCTTTTCCTTCTGGGGAAATGGAAAAGTGGAAGGGTCAGTCACTCGTTTGTGCCCCACTCTTGGGACCCCATGGACTGTAGCCCGCCGGGCTCCTCTGTCCATGCGATTTCCCGGGCAAGAAGACGAGTGGGTAGCCATTCCCTTCTCCAAGGATCTTTCCCACCCAGGTTTCTCCTGGTAACGGTCCTCTAATTTCCTTTCGGAACACACCTCCCAAACTCTTAAGTTTCAGTTTGAGGGACCCAATAAGAACAAACCCTGGACTTTTCCTGCAATGTTGAAAATGAGTTTTTCCCACCCCCAACCCTGACCTCCAGAGTTTACTAAGCAGATGGGATCTAAGCCTGAAGCTTTTAGAGATCACATGGAGAAGTCCTGCCTGAGAACGAAGCCTCTGTAGAAAAAGACAGCTGAGAGGTGAACAAGTATCAGCATCCTGGGGACATCACTTGAGAATCCCCCTTGGATCTAGCTGTATGTAAAACAAGTCAGCCTTCTTGAACTGCTTGGTTATGTAAGCTAGCGTTATATGAATCATTATTAAATATCAGTAGCAAGTATTTTGCTTAAACTAGTTTGTTTTCCCCTAAAAGAATTGCCACTGTCCTCCCCCACACTCAGTAGGACGACTCTTCCCACCCACTCTGATGTTGGATAAAAGCACGTGGATTGCTTTAGCCCATGAAACGTTGCCAGATGAGACCTATATCACTTGTGGGTACAAGTTTGAAGAGTGAGCCCGTGCCTGGTTTGCCACATCCACTCACCCCGCCTCAGTGAACTTGGAAGCCTGGGTCTAGATGGATCCCCTGTTAGCTGGGTCTGTGAGCGACCTACCATGGACAGAGACCCCTGCCAGCCCACCCAGGGATGCATAGCGTGAGTAAGATGCTTTCTTTTGTGTTAAGCCAGTGAGATGTAGTTGTTTATCGTTACAGACAGAACCTAACCTCTCCTTTCTGAAACAGTCTCCCTGGGCTGGGGGAAAATGAAGGATGTTTTTCATCAACCCAGCTGTGTCTGCAGAGCTACCAGCTAGCCAGCAGGAAGGGCACATCCTAACGCAGTCAGTCGGCTCCTCCACATTCCACCCGTGTCCCCCAGGCCGCTAACGTCTGACAAGCAATTCCATAGCAAATTGACTCTATTGGTTTTTCCTAAGGTTTGTTATCTCCCAGAGGGAGAATGATTTTGTTTGGCAGATGGTTAAAGTCCGTCTGGTTGGTATCTGACCGGTGACTCCTGTCTACAGCACTGGGAGCATGTCCATGTCATTTCTGAGAGTAGATTAAAAAAGATGCTGGCTTGTTTTGCTTGTTCTCGCTTGCTCTCTCACCTGGTCATTCTGGAAGCCAGCTGCCATGTGGTAAGCTGCTCTGAGGATAAGCCTTCAAAAGGCCAGGAGTGGAAAGAGGCCTCTGGCTAACAGCAGAAGAGAGAGGGCATCCTGGTCAGATCCCTCTGCCCTGCCTGTGCCACTTGGGGCCACCATGAGAAGGAGATCATCTAAATACCTCCAGCGCCTTGTTTAGGGGTGGCCGTGTAACCCGTCCCCAGAGAGGATGGCAGCTGGACCGCTGAGGAAGGATGAGCCTGGGCTCTGTGGTCAGACAGGCCCGAATTTAAATCCATGCACCACCTCTTCCTGGTTCTGGACTTTGGGCGAGGTCTGCTTCTCTAAGCCTCAGTTCCTCGACTGAGAAATGCAAGTTCAACAGCGCTTGCTCCACTGGGCTGTTTTATTAGGCAGTGGACGTAAAATGTGTAGTCCAGAGCCCAGCCCTAGGGGATGCCCAGGAAGCGGGGACCGAAACTGATGACCTGGATTCTAGTCTGGACCAGTCCCTTCGTGTCTTTTGTAGACATTGGCTGAGACAATGATTCATGAGAGCCCTTGTAACTCTAATATGTATCATGTTTCCCTACGATGTCAAAGCCGTATTATCTATGTAACATATTGCCCCAAAGCTTAGTGGCTTAAAGCAGCAGACATTCATCCAGGCGCAGTTTAGCTGGGCACTGCTTCCTTAAGGCCCCTCAGAAAGCTACAATCAGGGTGGCGTCTGGGGCTCAGCAGGGGAGGATCTTTGTCCACGTTCGACAGCATGGTTGTTGGCAGGATTCGGTTTCTTGTTCTGAGGACCATTGTTCTTCACTGGCTGTTGGCTCTTTCCGCTCCTGGCTCTTTGAAGCTTATCCTCAGAGCAGCTTACCACGTGGCAGCTGGCTTCCAGCAGAATGACCAGGTAAGAGAGCAATGGAGAACAGGCGAAACAGAAGCCAGAATCTGTTTGTAATCTACTCTCAGAAATGACATCCTGTTACTTTGCCATATTCTAGTTATTAGAAGTAAGTCACGAGGTCAAATTTTTACACTGAAGACCCCACATAAATCCACATGAGCTCTGCAGGTTTCAAAAGCATGTCCAGAGAAGGATGTTGGAGTCCAATTAGGCAACTGTTAACAAATTGTTCCCAATAGTGGTGACTGTAGTCTTCAGTACAGGTGAATTAGCTGCATACAGCCCCTCACTCAGAAAGCTCATCCCTCCTTACAAAACAAGGACATATGCAGAGCTCTTAAATAGATGGCTCCGTGTGCCCAGGACCTCACCTGTCCCCAGACTTCAGTGTGCATTAGAGCCAAGTGGGAGTCGGTGGAGCCTGCAGGGTCCCAGGCCAACCCCTCAGATTCTAATTCAGAGGTCGGTGGACTGAAGGAGTCTGCGTGTTTATCCAGATGCTTATATAGGTGGTACATGGACCTTGTGGAGAAACCACACACCAGGCCACCTGTTTATAAGATTTCAAAGCACTGAGCACAGTGCCTGGGTTTGTACCCAGGAAATAGCCTGAGAGCAGCCTCGTAACCAGTCCCGGACGTGCACAAGACTTCCCGTTCCCTCCCAGTCCCGTGCATTCTCAAGTGTAAAATTAAGACCTCCCTTGCCCATCCCCCAGCCCGTCCAGGGCAGAAGAAGAAATGGCACCAGTCACATTTCTATTTTATAAGCACTTGGTTTTATTGCACAGAAGCAATTGAAAGTGGACTCCAGTGGAAAAGTGCGCCCTGGCGTGGCACAGTGGTCAGCGCCCAGCCCCACCCACTGCAGCTCTTCCGGGACAGAGAGCTTTAGGCACAGACTCGACCACCCCTTTGGAAAATAGAAGGCATTCAGGAATAGGTTAAGACATCTCAAGCATAATGTGTTTCTACTGCTCATTCATTATTGCGGTCATCTGTCAGTTGCACATACAGGAGATAAATGCACTTATTTGGAGAGGAGGGGGCAGTCTGTATAGTCAAGTGTTTACGTGTGGCATTCGGCATATATCACATTCGGCTACGTAAGCTATCATAACATAATTGCCCATCGCCTAGGGAGGGTTTGGGCCATGGGGCTGGGAGTTGGGAGGACCCTCTCTTGCTAACATATTGCTAATAGAAATTCCTGCTTGGTGAAGGAGGGCCTGTTGTCTAAGCAGAGTTTCTTCTTAAAGAAAAGAGAAAAGAACAGGAAAATCTGTGATACTGACCCTGGAGCTCCCAGACCCCCCTGAGTTTCTTTGGCTGCTCTGAACGGTGCCTTCTCCTGCCTTACTTCTCTCCCTTGGTGGCCTTGTCTTCTGCGGCCTTCTCTGCGGGTCTGCTGTCTTTCTGGTCTGTGCTGGAGGACTTCTCAGCCTTGGCTTTCGCGGGTGTGGAGGCCTCCTTGCCAGGCTCCTTGGCTTGGGCCTCTGTTTGGGGCTTCTCCCCAGGCTTCCCGGCTTCTGCGGCCTTCCCCTCCTTGGCGTCCTTCTTCTCCGGTGCCGCCGGCGTCTCCTCCTTCCTGGGCTTTTCTGCTGCTTTGCTGGGTTCCTTGGCCTTGGCATCCTCGGGTTCCTTCCTGGCCACCTCAGTCTTCTCTTTAGGCGTGGCCTCTTCCTTCCCCTTGGCAGGAGCCTCCTTCTCTGGGGTGGTTCCTTTTTTCTTGTCTTCAGCCTCTTCCTTCTTGGCTTCAACTTTGGGTTCTTTGGGCTTCTCTGCAGCAGGCTCCTTCTTCTCCTCGGGCTTTGGAGCCTCCTTCTTGGGCATCTCCTCTTTCTTGCTGTCCTTCTTCTCCTCAGCTTTGGGTATGGCTGCAGCTTTCTCTTCCTCTGCCTTCTTTGGGGGCTCTTTTGCTCTCACCTCCTGGGGTTTTTCTTCCTCCTTCACAGGGGACTTGGCCTTCTCTGGGGACTTGGCCTCCACTGGGGACTTGGCCTTCTCTGGGGACTTGGCCTCCTCCTTCTCAGGAGACTTGGCCTTCTCTGGGGACTTGGCCTCCACTGGGGACTTGGCCTTCTCTGGGGACTTGGCCTCCTCCTTCCCAGGAGACTTGGCCTTCTCTGGGGACTTGGCCTCCACTGGGGACTTGGCCTTCTCTGGGGACTTGGCCTCCTCCTTCACAGGAGACTTGGCCTTCTCTGGGGACTTGGCCTCCACTGGGGATTTGACCTTCTCTGGGGACTTGGCCTCCTCCTTCACAGGGGACTTGGCCTTCTCTGGGGACTTGGCCTCCACTGGGGATTTGACCTTCTCTGGGGACTTGGCCTCCTCCTTCACAGGGGACTTGGCCTTCTCTGGGGACTTGGCCTCCACTGGGGATTTGACCTTCTCTGGGGACTTGGCCTCCTCCTTCACAGGGGACTTGGCCTTCTCTGGGGACTTGGCCTCCACTGGGGATTTGACCTTCTCTGGGGACTTGGCCTCCTCCTTCACAGGGGACTTGGCCTTCTCTGGGGACTTGGCCTCCACTGGGGATTTGACCTTCTCTGGGGACTTGGCCTCCTCCTTCACAGGGGACTTGGCCTTCTCTGGGGACTTGGCCTCCACTGGGGATTTGACCTTCTCTGGGGACTTGGCCTCCTCCTTCACAGGGGACTTGGCCTTCTCTGGGGACTTGGCCTCCACTGGGGATTTGACCTTCTCTGGGGACTTGGCCTCCTCCTTCACAGGGGACTTGGCCTTCTCTGGGGACTTGGCCTCCACTGGGGATTTGACCTTCTCTGGGGACTTGGCCTCCTCCTTCACAGGGGACTTGGCCTTCTCTGGGGACTTGGCCTCCACTGGGGATTTGACCTTCTCTGGGGACTTGGCCTCCTCCTTCACAGGGGACTTGGCCTTCTCTGGGGACTTGGCCTCCACTGGGGATTTGACCTTCTCTGGGGACTTGGCCTCCTCCTTCACAGGGGACTTGGCCTTCTCTGGGGACTTGGCCTCCACTGGGGATTTGACCTTCTCTGGGGACTTGGCCTCTTCCTTCATGGGAGACTTGGCCTTTTCTGGAGACTTGGCCTCCACTGGGGACTTGGCCTTCTCTGGGGATTTGGCTTCTTCCTTCACAGGGGACTTGGCCTTCTCTGGGGATTTGGCCTCCTCCTTCTCTGGGGACTTGGCCTCCACTGGGGATTTAACCTTCTCTGGGGATTTGGCTTCTTCCTTCATGGGGGACTTGGCCTTTTCTGGAGACTTGGCCTTCTCTGGGGATTTGGCTTCTTCCTTCACAGGGGACTTGGCCTTCTCTGGGGATTTGGCCTCCACGGGGGACTTGGCCTCCTCCTTCTCTGGGGACGCGGCCTCTTCTGCTGGGGGAGCCTGTGCTGCTGCTTCTCCTCCCTCCTCTTTGGCCTCTTTCTCCTCCTCTTCAGTCACTTCCTCCGTCACCTGGACTTCCTCTGTCTGTTCCTCCACAATCACAGTTTCCTTCTCTGACTTTTCCACCATCTTGATCTTCTCTTCACTTTTGACTTTGATGTGAGTAGACACAGAGGGGATCTTGGGGAGTCCTTCTGGAAGGAGGAAAGGACTCGGGCCAAAGCCAATCCGGCACTCCTCGCCCTCCAGGAGTTTTCTGCAGGATGGAGAATGAGACAGGTGACTATTAGCTCAAAGTCCATCACTGAGGTGGAGGGCTTCCTGAGCTACTCCGAAGACCCCTGTGTGTAGTGATACATAGTTTGGTGGAAGAAGGGATGTGAATGGTGGGCACTTAGACTGGAGGAGGTCACTAGCAGATCATCCCAAGGACTACCAGAATCTGTACCCCAAGGCCATTGCTCTTGTTTTCATTCAGCTAAGGCTACCACTTATAAAACTGTTTTTCCTCTGAAAAATGGCCCTCAAGAGAGAACGCCTATATTAACAAAACTTACAGGTATTGTCCCTCAAAACGTTGTTTAAGAGAAAGGGGGGAGTATGAGCGAGAAACTCCACATTTATAAACCTGGGCTTTAGAGGCATTAGAATGTTCCCATTTGAATTTCAAGGGTCTGTTGTTATATTCTCATCCTTTGAATTTTAGGAATAGAGTAGGGGCAGAGTTTCTACTCTTTCCTACCCACTAGAAGTGTGACCTTATTAGCAAAGCCATTCAAACTCTTCAAGCCTCAGTCTCCTTATTGGTAAAAAAACAGGGTCATTACGAGTTTCTACCTCAGAGGGTGGTTTCACTGAAATAATGAATGAAAAGAATCTCTTTAAGAGGTAGAGTTGTAAAGGTCCTGACAACTCAGGTCCCTCCTTTCTCTTCCAAGACAGGCCTCTGGCCGGCTGAATCTGAGAAGAGGGTGAGGAGCTTTAACCCTCTAAATCACTGTCAGACCCTCTAAGTCACTCTCAGGGTATTTGCCTCTCAGAAGGCAGAACAGTGGTGGCCAGGACTCGGGGGAAGGAGAGAAAGTGGGGGAAGGGATCAGGGAGCTATTGTTTAACGAGCACCGAATTGCAGTGTGGGAAAACGAAAAGTGTTCTGGAGGTAGATGATGGTGATGACTGGACAGCAATGTAAATAGTTTTAATGCCACTGAACCGTATACTTTAAAATGGCTAAATGGTAAATTTTATGCTGTATACATTTCATGATAGTAAGAAAAAAAAATTTTTTTTTGTCTCTAAGACAGCAGGCTACCTCACTGCAGAGCTTAAAACCCAAGGCTTCTCCTTCTGAGAACCACCCAAAGGCCCCCGGCCCCCTCACCTGTAAGCAGCAATCTCAATGTCCAGAGCCATCTTGACATTGAGTAGGTCCTGGTACTCTCGGAGCTGGGCCGCCATCTCCCACTTGGTGTTCCTCAGCTCTGCATCCAGCTGCTGGATGGCCTCCTGGGGAGGAGAAGTCACACATGCGTCACCGTCAGTCACCATGCGGCCCTTGGCACCAGCGAGGCTGGCGCGGGCTCTGCAAAGCCAGGGTAGTCCGGGCCAGCCCCAACCTTGTGAAAGCTTCGGGACCTCATTCATGGACCTGGAACAAATATCCTGCTGTGTGTATAACCTCAGCTTGGGGAGTGTTCTGGAATGAAACACGCCAGACACCAACCATGGCTATCACAGGTCAGTGGGATGATGGGTGAATTTTTACAGATCTTAATCTTAGAAAGGGCTCAGACAACCAAACTGGCCTGGTTTGGCTCCCTATTGTCTGCCCAGTGCTCCAAAGCACCTGCCCATTAAAGGCTCGGGAGGCAACCGCCGCTGATGACTGAGACAATACCCAGAAGCGTGCTAAACGCGAGCTGAGGCTTCCCCCGACCCTGAGCCTGCCGAGCCACTGCTTAAAGTAAACCGTCATGGCTGAGTAAAAAGCAACCTCTTTTTCCACAATAACCACATACTGCTTGTATAATAAGTTCTTTAAACGAATTTTTAGACCCTTCTTTCAATCATTGTCTTTAGCGGGAGGTGTCTACTGAGGCCTTCCCAGGCTGTCCTCACTCAGACACTGGTCACTGTTCACTGAATAGTAAACAGTAACATGACCAAGACTCCGCCATCTCTCACTCATCTCATGAGAAGTTCATCTCTCTAATCTTCACAGCTCTGCAAAGGAGGCTTTTTTTTAAAAATTGCATTGAGAGAATTCAGTCACAGAGAGAGGCAGATAACTTTCTTTGGGTCACACAGCTAGAAAGACATACAAGTACCCCTGGCCTGTCTGTCTCCACTCAAAGAGGGACAGTGACTTATCCAGGGTCACCCAGCCAGGTGAGGTGGTCTGGCTTTCTGCCCCACCCCTGCCCACCTGGTAGGACGCGATGTCAGCCTGGTGACGGTCCTCCAGCTCAGAGCGCTGCCTCTCCAGCGAGTCCTTGGTGCTTTTGAGCGTCTCCAGCTCTGTGGTCCTGGCCTGCAGCTGGCGCCGGTACTCAGATATCTCCTCCTGTGCTGAGCGCATGGCGTCCGTGTTCACCTTGGCTGCCTCGGACAGTCGGTCCAGCCTCACTGGGGGAGAGAGGGGCAGGGCACAGGGTTAGACACAGCTGGGCTTGGAAGGGGCCACACCTGGTGAAGGGCCTCCTGAGTGCCAGGGGCTACTGTGGGTGCTTCACTCCTCCTGTCCTTTGTGGCAGGCCAATGACACTGCCCAAGGCCAGCAGGCCAGCTTGAGCAGCAGGACCGGGGTTCGAATCCGGTGTGTATCTGGCTCCAAAGATCACACCCTGACTCCCCAGACGCAGGCCTCAGGTCCTGCACAGCAATAGAAGGCCCTATTTCTTCTGGCCCTTCTGGTTCAGTTCCCCAATGCTGGGGGTTATGAAACCTGGCCCATGGAACTTAACCTCATGCTTGGAGTTGAACAAATCAATGAGCCTATGACCTTTAGAGGCACTAGGGCTCTGGGAACCATGCAGCCATAGCAGAGCCCAGATCCCTGTGGAGTCTGGGGCCCATGTGCCAGCTCCTCTGCCCCTTCCTCTCCCTGGCTGTGCTGCCCTGTGCCCATGGCAGCCACACCCTGGCTCCTGTGAGCAACAGGCTGCAGGTTCCCAGAAGGCTTCAGGGGCCAGAGTGGGTCTGGAGATCTAGTGTGAACCTCCTGACTGTGAGCATCCTGAATTCTGAAATAATGATACTCAGGACCTGAGTCTTAGCAGGTAGGGAGGAAGAAGAGTGATCCAGAAGTCCTGGGAGGTCTGCCAGGGTGAAGGGCAAAGTCCAAGAGAGCAGGGAGGTTTGCTCTGGGAGGAGCCTTGCTGCTGCAGAGATGGGGGAGGGGTAGTTCTGCTACCGCAGAGGAGAGGCAGGAACCGGAAAAGCCATGCACCCAAACCCCAGCTTTTCTGGTTTTCTCTCCTGTGCTTCCAGAGACTTAGAGACCATCCAGATGGGTGAGGATTCTTACTCACTGTGGGTCACAGGCTTCTGAAAATCACTGAAGCCTCTGTGCCCTCTCCCAAGAACAATGCAGAAGTTTTAAGGAGCGTGGAACTCCCCAGGGTAAGAAGCCCAGTTGGTCCATCCCTCTTCTAACCCCAAAAGGAATGAAAACCAGAGAGGGCAAGTGTGGGTCAAAGTCACTCTGCAGATGTTGGACATAGCTTCAGAGCTGCGGCAGCTGCACCCTAACTGACTCAGGGTGGCGTGGAGGTGGGGGAAGGAGATGGATTTGGGAGGCTTCCAGCTTTTAGGAAGGGGAGAGAGGACAGTCAAGGGCTCCCTGGCCCCTTCAGCCTCACACACCAATTGATTGTAATGATGGCCTTCCTGGGGAGAGAGAATGTGAGAATGACTCACACTCTCCGACTGTAGCGGGGAGGGGCCTGATAGGTGTCAGGAGAATGGGGTCCCCTGCGGTGTGCAAAAGAGGGGGATGGGCAGCATTCGACCGGGAAGGGATGTTACTTTGAAGGGCAACGAGGGACTTCCCCGGCCCCAGCAACCAGAAGCCGGCACCGCCTTGGAGCGGTAGAGGGAGCTGTTGGAAGGGGGACTCACAGTGGGGGGGTTACCCTGATTGGGAGAAGGAGCAGAGAGGACCAAGAATTGGACAGATACAAGGACCCTGGAGAAGGCCAAAGGAAAACTTAGAGTGGGGAGGAAGAGGCGGGGAGTGTCCCACAAGAGACCCAGAGTAAAACTGTTTTTTAGCTAAGGGGCGTGCCCTTTGCTGGGGGAACCTGAGCAACCACACCATCCAACCTAGCCTGCTAGGCGACTCCACCGACCTCCTAGGTCACACCACCCTGCCTCTCGATGTCCGACCACCAGGGGTCGCCCCTCCTCCCTGACCCCCGCTCCTGCAAACCTCGGAACCACTCCTCAGACTGGAGCGTGCTTTGCACCGTGTGGCCTTCAAGCTGCGCGCGGATCTCGCGCAGGGCCGACGTCACGTCGCACTTGAGGGCATCGCGCGCCTCGGCCTGCGTCTGCGCGGCGCTGCTGCTCTGGATCTGGCCGAGCAGCTCGCCCACCTCCTCCTGATGGTGACGCCGCAGGTAGCCGCACTCTTCCTGCAGGGCTTGCGCCTTTTTCTGCAGCTCAACGCGCGCCGCCTCGGCCTCCTGCGCAAAGCGGGCCAGTGCGCGCGTCGCTGCCTCGGCCTCCTCGCGCTGCCGGGCCTCGTCGTCCAGGCGCTGGCGCACGTGCGCGATGTCCTCCAGCAGGTGCTCCTGCTCCAGGCGCAGCTGTCCGCGAGCCGCGCCCAAGCGCAGCACCGCGCCGCGCATCTCGCGCACCTCGCGCTCGTAAAGCTCGCCCATGGCGGCGCGGCCCGCCTGCTGCTGCCGCAGCGCCGCCGCCTCGCCCTCCAGGCTGCGGTTATGCGCCTCGAGCTGCCGCACCTTGTCGATGTAGCCCGCGAAACGGTCGTTCAGCGCCTGCAGCTGTTCCTTCTCGCTGCGCGCCACCACCATGCAGCCCTCCGGTCCGTTGCTTAGGGTGTCTAGCGAGTCGGTGCTGGAGGCAGTCCCGGCGCCTCGGAAGCGGCTCGGGGAGGCCGACACGGAGCTCACGGAGGTCCGCGCCCATGAGTGGAATCCGCTGGAGGAGCCGGCTGCAGAGCGCACTCCGCCCGTGCCGCCTTTGCGAGCCAGAGCATAGTGCAAGCTGCCGCCTCCGTGAAGCGGCGCGAAGGCGCCCAGCAGCGCGTCGGCGCCGCTGAAGCTCATCGTGGCCGGAGCGGGTGCGGCCACCGGCGGAGAAGGAGCCCTGAGGCTGGGAAGAGGCGGGCGACAC
>SJYC01076454.1:0-52134 GCA_006408675.1 Madoqua kirkii
GGGGGAGGAGGGCCCCGCCCTCTCCGCCTCCTCCCCCAGCGGCCCGGGGCCGGCCGGCTCCGCCGCAGTAAGAGGGGCGGGGCAGGGGAACCTGGGAGTAAGGGAAATCGACAACGCAGCGTCAGCGGAGACCCGCGCCCCCACCCCTCCGGGCGTCGGACGGTAGAGGACTCCGGGAGAGGACCGCCGGGGACCCTCCCCGGGTGCGGGTGGCGAGACCCTACTACTGTGTTCGGAAAGAGAGAAGGCGCCCGATATGGGGGAGCGAGGACAAGGAGACCAGATGGGAATGGGGCAGGATGCCCTCGGGATGGGGTGGTGGAAGACGCAGTAGGATGAGGACCCCGAGTGACAGGGCGCACAGGATTTTCCTGATAGACCCTCGGGAGAGGGAGCTCACAGTGTCTGCAGCCCGCCCGGAATAGGGGAGGAGAAGAGTACTTCTGAATGGAGGCCTGGTGGGCGCTACAGAAAGGAGAGATAGAAGACCCCTGAACGGAGGTAACTGTTCCCCTAGCTGCTAGAGAGGCCACCAGGAGAGGGCTCAAGAACTCGGCAACCGGCCCGAAAAGGGGGAGGGGGACCTGGAATTGAGGAGGGGCGGCAAGGCTGCCCTGAACTGGGGGCGTGGGGGACACTGCAGAGGCTAGAGAAGGGAAGCCCGGACTGGGGGTGGGCGCAGTGTTCTCCTCAGGACAGGAGGCAGGAGACCTGAAACCGGCCCCAGCAAGAAGGACCCTCAGTGAAGTGGGCAGAGGGTTCCCTGTAAAGGCAGAGCGTGTGAGGGTCAAAGAACCAGGAGTGGGGGTACTGCAGGGAACGGGGCGTGGAGTTGGGAGAGCTGGTGTGAGTTGGATGTGAGGTTAGGGGAGGTGGCAGGGGTGCCAGGAGTCCCTCGGGCCAGGGTCTGCACACCGAGGACAGCTCCACAGTTGCTGCAAATGACCTTGAACATGTTGCCCCCACCCCCACTCGGTATAAAGAACAGACCTTGCCCTAGGTCAGGCTGCAACTTGAGACCCCTGGAGACTTGGAAAGTCTCCAGCAACAGCAGAGGAGACGAATCCTCCTGCCCGTGGACATAGCAGCCACTTCCCCACAACTCGGAAGTCCTTTCTTCCTCTCCCCTCTCCATCTCCTCGGCTTCAATTTGTCGTTTCTCCCCACACCCACAAGAGACAAGTGGGTGTCATGACTGGGCTCCCTTTTCACACCCAGAGAAGCGGTGAGAAGCTTTCAGCGTACCAGAGCTGCTCACTCTCGCCAGCCTTAATTCAGGTAGAAAAGGGGGCCTTTGTATTTGGGGGGCCTGCACTGCTATTGATATTTAGCTTTGTCTTGGGTTTGACTCCAGTCAAGAGCCTTGATGCTTCAGCACCAAGGACAGGGCCTACCCTTTGTTGGGGACAAAGGAGTTAATTAACCTCTGCCTTCCCCTTGAGGGATGGGAGGGAGGAATTCTATCTCCCTGATGTCTGATCCCTGTGCTGTGCAGATGGGGGACTGAGGAGGGGTGGATGGGCAATCCAGTGGGGTCACCCTGCCAGCCAGAGACCCAGCCCCTTGACCTTCTATTGGGGGTCCAGTTCCCTCCATTCTGTGACATTCTCCCACATACACAACTGTCTTGCCCTTCTATTGGAGCTGAAGGGACCTAGATGTCAGGTGCGGTAAGGCGGGGAGCCTTGAGACCCCCTAGGGAGTCACTGAAGGCTTCCATCGCAGACCTGAGCCTCCCTCAGGCAGTTAATTCAACCCCCACTACACTTCCAGTCTGCATGGTTTTCCTTCTGTAGGCTCCCCAGGATGGGGACAGACAAATACCCTAGGGAAGACCTCTATCTGTCCTTTTCTTTCTGCACTCCACCTCACTCCTGGACCCCTGGCTCTAAGCGGGCCCTCAGAGATGGGGATGTGATTGTACTGTCCCTTTAACCAGGTTTTACTGGGAGGAGAGTGGCTGGGGAGGAGGAGGGAGGGGGAAGGGAGTTTCTGGTTTTGCATGGAGAAGCAGAACATGATGAAGCATTTTTCCCCTGTTTAAAGATCCAGCCATACTCCAGTTTGCAGGGGGCAGAAGGGCAGGTGTGCAGTTGGTGCTGGGAGGATGGAGGTGAGTGTCTGGCCTGAGGCTTCTGAGAATGGCGTTTGGGGGGCTTGCAGAGGGCTCCCCATTGACTTGTCATTCTGCTTGGAAGCTTGCCATTAGTTCTGTTGCTTCGGGTCTTTTTAGTCATCTGCATAGTGCAGATGCGTCCTCTGGGTGTGGGGAGGCTGACAAGCAGCTGACAGCAAGGGGGAGTGGCAGCAGGGGCTGGGTCAAAGAGAGGAGGGGGCCAAGATGGGTTCTGTCAAGGCTGGGGGCCCACAACCATGGGGTTCTAAGCAAGAAGTCCCTAGTGTGATTCATGTGGCTGGAAAATGACATGAGGGTGGGAATCCTGAGGTTAGTTCCCGCAAAGGGCCCTTCAGACTCACCCCCTGGAAGTCATTCCCTTTTACCCCCAATGTAGTCAGTTATCCCCTCCATGGTCCCCAGTGCTAATCCACCCCATCACACTTACCACTCTGAGTTGTCACTGGGTGAATGAATGGATGGATGAATAAATTCCAGCAGTTCTTCAGCCAAACTTGTGGTCTAAAGGGGACTAAAAATGAATCTGCCCTGAGTCCTTGAGTCTCAAATCCCTTTGATCTTGCTGCCCTCAGTTTTTACCGTTTGAAACTCAGTAGAACAACAATGTCACGTATCCATTCATCACCCAGTCTTCACATGTTTACTGAGCACCTACTATGTGACAGGCGTACAAATAACACTGAGGTTTGGAACCCCAGAAACTTCTAAAATTGTCTCCCTGGGACAAGGATTCTCAAGCCCTTCCCAAATCCCAGTGCAGGATTTCTCAGGGCAACTTCTTGAGGATTATGATAAGCATTCCTCCAAAAAGGAGGGGAAACAGGAGCTTAACAGCTGAAGAAAGTAATAGGACTCCGTGAAACTCTACAGCCTGGACGTGGTGATGAGCATTGGAAATCTCCCAGAGGTGCCGTGTTCCCCATAACTTCTTTGACCACAGTGGTTTCTGAGCCCCCAAGTGTCACCCACAGTGAGCCAGACTGCAGGGCCCACTCAGGCATGGGTTTCAGGCCCTGTTCCCCCTGGGCTCTCCTTCAGGGTTAATGCTCTTCAGGAACAGGGCTGCAGAGTGAAGGGTGAGGGCGAAACACGGCTTTCAGTGAACACTGGCCAAGCACTGCTGCCACTCCATCCATTCGGTGTCTCCAGGGTTAGACCCCGAGGCAAGCCCTGGGGACTCTGAAGTATGAGACCCCAGTGAGGGGGAATACCCCATGTGTACACCCATCACTTTCTCCTTGGTACCTCCTGAAACGTGGCAAGAATCACTAGGCAAGGATCATTGTCCCTTTTATAGATGAGTAAACAAAGGCCAGAGTAAGGAAGTGACTTGCCCAACTTAACCCAGTGACAGGGTCTCAAATCACCCAGCCTTAAGCTGGTGCTGTATACAGAAGGTGGAAACCCATTTCTCTGGCACTGAGGGGCCCAGATGGCCTAAAGTTGGAGGAATGAGAGGCCCCCAGAGAGGGAACAAGCAGCTGGCTGGAACTGGAGTCTGGCCCCTGACAGGTCATCCAACTGAGAGTCCCTGTGACCTGTGACCCAGCATCAGCACAGCCTTTATGTAGGGGCTCACTCCCAGCCCTGGCATCCTACGGCACTGTGTCACCTCGCTGTGACCTCTGTTTGAGGATGTATTTGCTAAGCTCATTCTCTTCCTACTTTATTTCTCTCCATAGAACTTGACCTTTTCTAACATGGACAATTGTACTATCTTACCTTATCTCCTCCCATAGGATGTAAGCTTCATAAAATCAAGGACTTTTGCCTGCCTTGTTCAGTGGTGCTTTCCTCAGCCCTTGGAACTGTGGTTGGCATACAGCAGAGCTTAACAACTAGTCGAATGGCTCAGCAAGTCCTCTTTAGAAGCTGGTGAGTACCTGGGCGTTTCAGCACCAGGCATCTGGACAGCTCCCGACTGTCTGAGCCCTTGGAGGGCGGCCACAGCCGGCTAAGAGGCTTCCAGCCAGCCTCAGCTGCACGAGGTCACCTTCGCTAGGGCTCAGACCCTGCCTACTACATTGCTTGCAAACTCTCCTCAGTAATACGTTTTTCTTTTTGAATTCATCAGTTATTTTTGTGTGTCTGTGAAGCGCAGAGCATTTCTCTTTCTCCTTATCTCTCTTTGGCGTTCATCATGCCTCATATACTCTCTCTCCTTCCCTTCCTCTCTCTGTTCCTTCTCCTTCTATCACACTCTTCCATCTCTCCTCCACCCCCATTTTCTCTGTCCTCCTTATCCTTTTCTGGCTCCCCTCTTCCTCCCCCCGCTCCTTAGAGTTGTCCTATTTTTGCAGGCCTTGACTTATAGTAAAGGGGAGGCGGCCTCCCTCCCCCTACTCCCTTTATGAAGCAGACAGCAAAAAACTGAACTGCGTGCAGTTCTGCATAAGCCTCCCCCCCTAGTATCCACCTCGGTTGTAACCACAGGAGACTGGCCCAAAACTGACGAGAGCCTGTAGTAGGTCTGCCTGCTCGCCCACCCGTCTGCCGCCCTGGGAGGACACTGGGTGGGAGGCTGAATTCTGCCGAAAAGGTCAGGAGCTGGTGGGTGGATTTACAGATCCACCCCATCTCCCCCGCTCTTCCAGTTCCCTTTGCGAGCAATTACAGATGAATGTTCTCCGGCTGTGGTTCCTGAGCCTGAGAGTGAGATGGTTCATTGGTCTTTCCTAAGGGACCAGTTCTAGCAATTGGGTGAGGCTTGTGGACTCACACATGCTCTAGACTATTATATTCTTGTTTCCAGTGCAAGAAGCTAAGCAACAAGAGGACTCAAGGCTCCGCTAAGAAGAGGAGGAGGACCTTTGCTGTCACACCTAGCCTCTCTCATTCTAGCAACTGTATGAGGTTAAATACTCTGACTCTTCTCACTTCATGGTTTGGGAAATGGAGGCTCAGAGGAGGTTGGGTAACTTGCCCCAGGTCACAGCGAATAAATGGCGCAGGTGGGATCCAAATCCAGGTCTGCTGGTCTCTACAGCAGGTGCGCTCAACCGTGAGACTGTGCTACCACCTTTCATGTTCATGGGAAGGCCCAGCTGGGTCCCCGTGGGACCACTGCTTTAGAACTGGACCCGGCACTTTCCTGGTCCCGTCACACTGTCTGGAGCTTTGCTCTGGGAGTTCCTTCCAGCATCTGGTGGAAGCTAGGGAGGTGGAGAACCAGCATTGTCTCGGGGAAGGTGGCATCCCAGGCCACCTTACCGTCAGGACGTTGAAACAATGGCCAACGGCTCTCCGGTTGGCCTAGCGTGAGGCACCGGATAAGTAGCCGGTAGTCATGGAACCATGCTTGATGTTCACAGTATATATCTTGGGTCACAAGAAAACGATTCTGGCAACCTCCGTGTGGTGCTCACTATGTGCAGGCCACCTAAGTATGTGGCGTCCAGAGCAGTCGCCCTAGGTCTGAAGGGCCATCTCCCAATATGGGCTAGGCTGTCTAGGTCAGAGAGAGAAAGTGACCTGCCAAGGTCGCAGAGCATGTGGCCAAGGGGCTGTGGCTCACAGCAGGGCCTCCTGCGCTTCTCAAGATGCACAGTCACTTTCAGAAAAATATATTTAAACGATGCTTCCTCTCTTTATCCTGGAAGCGAAGGCTGTCCATAGAACATTTGAGAAAGATTCTATACCAATGAGTTAAATTGGGGTATTGAGGCTTGGGGGAAGAACTATCAGTTGGATAAAAGTTCATTTCTGTTGACAGGTAAATGCAGCATTACTGGGCATTAAAAGAGGCCCTGGCAAATGGCCTCAGAGGATGTGAAGTTTGCTTCACTGAGGGGCAGCCGCATCCTAGCCCCTGTCCCTCTAAGGTCAGGCTGCATGAGGACATACAGGGCCTGGAAGCAGCCTGGCACCAACCAGAAACAAATGCCAGCAGAGGGGAGGCATGCCAGGAAAGTTTCTGAAACCTCTTCCTCGGCCCTGAGCCAGGCGCCTGCCCTGGACAGAAGACCGTGGGAGCCCCGAGCAGACCTGGGTTGGGGACTCAGTCACACATGCAGGTGAAAAACTGCTGGGCACCGGAACTGCCCTCTGGCTTCCGGGGAAGTTAGCTGTGAAGGAAGGAGACAGAGCTGACCTTGAGGTCTTTATGGTCTTGGAGGGAGTTAGTGGAGAAAATGTG
Source organism: Madoqua kirkii (assembly GCA_006408675.1). Taxonomy (NCBI): domain Eukaryota; kingdom Metazoa; phylum Chordata; class Mammalia; order Artiodactyla; family Bovidae; genus Madoqua; species Madoqua kirkii. The sequence goes on from SJYC01076454.1 coordinate 6,273, forward strand.
CTTTTCATTAAAATTTAAAAAAATCATGCCTCAATGCTTGTCACCAAAGTAAATCCCTGTTCCCCTCCAGATCCTCTGAGTCAGAATCTCTCATGGAGGGGCCTGGGGATGTACATTCTGAGCCAGTGTCCCTGCAGCAGAACAGCCTGTATTGATCTGGCCTTGACCAACCTTCTGAGTTCGCTGATTAAGCCCCTGCTGTTAAGTCTTTTGCATACATTTTCTCATTTAGGCATCACGTCCACTCTAAAAAGCTTTGGTGAGGAAATTGAGGCCTGGAAAGGTTAAATCACTTGCCAAGCAAAAAACTTGGCTCTAGAACACAGCCACCTGGCTCTATCCCTGTGTTTGCTCAGGACATCCCTCTCTCCCAGAATCTCTTCTGCTTCCGACCCACCTCTGAGAAATTCTTGATTCTGCAATATTTTCTTGTACCCGTACCCAGAACTTCTTGTCTGAAATCCTTTTCCCCTGCCCCCATTTTCACATAACTTCTCTTTACCCTTCACCTTCAAGGAGCCTTCCCTAACCCTGCCTTGCCCTTATTCTAGCCTAACCCTGTATTCTAAAGGGCTGTCTGTCACCTAACTCAAATTTGGGCAAGGCAAGCAGAGACATTACTTTGCCAACAAAGGTCCATCTAGTAGTCAAGGCTATGGTTTTTCCAGTGGTCATGTATGGATGTGAGAGTTGGACTGTGAAGAAAGCTGAGCGCCGAAGAATTGATGCTTTTGAACTGTGGTGTTGGAGAAGACTCTTGAGAGTCCCTTGGACTGCAAGGAGATCCAACCAGTCCATTCTAAAGATCAGCCCTAGGTGTTCTTTGGAAGGAATGATGCTAAAGCTGAAACTCTAGTACTTTGGCCACCTCATGCAAAGAGTTGAGTCATTGGAAAAGACTCTGATGCTGGGAGGGATTGGGGGTAGGAGGAAAAGGGGATGACAGAGGGTGAGATGGCTGGATGGCATCATTGATTCGATGGACGTGAGTCTGAGTGAACTCTGGGAGTTGGTGATGGACAGGGAAGCCTGGTGTGCTGAGATTCATGGGGTCGCAAAGAGTCGGACACGACTGAGCAACTGAACTGAACTGAACTGAAGAGGCATCTCTTACTTAAAGTTGCTTTCCTAGGACCTGGTACCAGAAAGTAGCCCAGTGAAGTTTGTGGAAAGAGTAAATGTCCACGGTGACTCCCTATAGGCCCTCGTCCACCTTATCCATCTATAAGGAGAAGCTGTCTTGGACTGCATTTCACAACTAAGAGTTCAAGGAAGCAGGGCTAGAGGGCCTCAGGGGCCATCAGTTACACAGGTGCGGGAACGGAAGCCCACGTGGTCAGCGGCGGGTCTGCCCCTCAGCCGGCGGTATCTGGCACCCGCCTTGTCTCTGGCTCTGCAGCTGAAGGGGAAGCAGGAACTGACGTGCGGACTTTATTTCCTGTCTTGGGGGGAGCCCTTTCCCAATATCACAATCATTACCTTTTACTGGGTGCTTACAAGGTCCAGGCTCTTTCTTTCTTTTTTTAATCGTATTTATTTGGCTGAGCCAGGTCTTAGTTGCAGCATGTGGGATCTAGTTCCCTGACCAGGGATCAAACTCTGGTCCCTTGCATTGGAACTCAGAGTCTCAGCCACTGGACCACCAAGGAGGTCCCCCAGGCACTTTCTATGTGTCTTACCCACAGTTTTCAATTCTCACAAGTTACACAGGGATGGAAGGTACAGTGACCCCTAATTACAGATGAACAAACTGAGGCAAGCAGCATGCATAGCTATCAATGTGTCTTCCAGTTCCTCTCACAAACTTGTTTGGGTCCCACTGGTGTCTCACAAGACTTGTCATCAAGCCCATTTTCCAGAGGAAGAAACCAAGGCTCCAAGGTTACCGAATCTGTTTCTGCGCCTCCTAATTAACGTAGGCCGGCTCTCCCGCTGGATGGGCTCGCGCTGGCGGAGACGCCGGCTTTACGGCCAGCCCCGCCCCTCGGCACCGGAAATGCCCGAGCTTTCCCTCCGGCTTCCGAAGACTGTCGAGCGCTCGGGCTCGGACCGGCGGACAGCGAGCGCGACCTACAGCTGGAACCCAGCTTTCCTGCAGCCCGCGCGCCGCAGCTTCGGGTCAGAGGCATCCCTGGAGACTGCAGAAAGTGGCAGCGGCCTCGGTTGCCATCGCTTCCTTCGTCGTAACGCCAGGGCAGACGCCACCGGGAGGACTGACCACACAGCCCTGAGCCGAGGAGGCGGAACTCGGGTGGGCGCTCTTCCTTGGGGCCGGGGGCTCCTGGGAAAGGGGACCGTCCCGGGGCTACCGGGCCACAAGCGAGGACACCTGTGCATCAAACCCTGAGCCTGAGACCGGGAGTCTGTGAGTCTGTGGACAGCACCGTTCCTTTCCCAGACCTCAGTTTCTGCACCTGAAAGGGGGGCTCCTCCGGGACACTTTCACTTGCAAAAACCGGAATTTTGTCCAGCATGTTTAGAATCCCCGCCTCCAGGCAGGCGCTGAGAAAGCAGAGCCGCGCGTCCTTTGCCTCCAGACAATCAACGATAACTAATGATTCAGAATCCACCCCGAAGTCAGACCAACCCAAGAATGAATGCCTGCACTCCCTCTGGGGCTCAGTTTCCACATCTGTAGAATGGTGTGTAACAGGACCAGCTTCTTTTGAAGTTTGGTGGGAAAACATATGCAAAAAGCCTAAGACTATTTCTGGCTTAGAGAACCCTTAATAAACACATCTGTGACCGGTTGTCACAGTTCCGGGCCCTGAGAGGGTTCCTGAGCCTTGGACCCTGCACATCTTCTGCCCTCTGCGACCAAGATGGTGTTAGGGGCAGGGGAAGAGAGGCAGAGTGTTGCTGAGTCATCTGGGGACCCAGATGCGGGGTGCAGGCAGTCCCTGCCCCGGAGACAGGAGGCACAGAGCTCCGAGATCGCCTTGCCTGGCTGCACTGGGCTGGGCGCCCTGCAGCCTGGGATGGGACAGACAAGCAATACGCTAGTGAGCGGTCACTCAGATCCATTGAGCACATCATGCAGGCCTGCCTGTGTGTGAAGCCTAGCACGTGTATTATATCCATCCCCCAGAAGTCCTGTCTAGTAGGTCTGTTCCTGCCATCCCGCTTCTGATGAGACATTTGAAGCCCAGAGTCACAACTAGTAACGAGTCCGAGGTCACCCAGCTAGCAGGTGACTGAAGCAGCACTCCACAGTCTTACCCACTGTTCCGTACCCAGAAACATCTGGCCTGGAAGGCAGGTGGCAGAGGGGAAATGACAAGGGCCTCCCAGTGTTAATATACACTACAGATGGAGCTCTCAGTGAGTGCTGGGTGCTGGCCTAAGGGCCGGCATCATTTATATTCCTGAGTGTGAGCCTACACTATAGGTTCTGTTATTGCCACTTTATCAATGAAAGTTTATCTCATCTGTCCGGTCACACTGCTAGTACAAAACTCGGTCTTTGGGGCCTGTCAGTGGTATACTTGGCCTTAGGAAGACCCCGCTCTTCTCTGAGGCTCAGTTTCCTCTTTTGTAAAATGAGAGGCTTGCACCGGAAGGCCCCGAGTGTTACTGCCTGAGCCCGCATTGTTTGATCTTAGGGAGCATTGACATGATGTCTGGAGTCCCGGGTTTCTTCCTAATTGTCTGTGACCTGGGGACACCTGGGCCGAGACCATTGCACCTCTGGCCTCAGTTTCCGCTTTCATAAAATGTGGAGACTAGACAATCCCAAAGACCAGGGCACCTTCCAGCTTTAATATTTTATGAGTGCAAATGAATAGACAAGCTGAAGTTCAGCAAACTCTGCATCCTCTGAGAAATTCTAGTAAGTGTGAATCTGCCGCGTCACTCAGAACATTCATTCCTAGGGCTGGGCTTCCAAGGACAGACACCTGCACAGCTGAAGGCGAACCGCCACCTCCAGACAATCACCAGTAACTAATGGTTCAGAATCCACCACTCCTGAAGTCAGACCAACCCAAGAATGAATGCCGACACTCCCTCTGGGGCATCTCGGACAAGTGACCTCTGGGGCTCAGTTTCCACATCTGTAGAATGATGTGTAACAGGACCAGCTTCATTTGAGCTTTGGTGGGAAAAAACATACGCAAAAAGCCTAACACTATTTCTGGCTTAGAAAACCTTAATAAACACAACTGTGACCAGGTGTGTCTGCAGCGCCGTTCTGGGCACTGGGAGGGTTCCTGAGCCCCGGACCCTGCCCATCCTCGGCCCTCTGTGACCAAGATGGTGTTAGGGGCGGGGGAAGAGAGGCAGGGTCCTGCTGAGTCAACTGGGGACCCAGATGTGGGGTGCAGGCAGTTCCTGCCCTGGAGGCTGCGGGCGCAGGCTGCCAGGCCTGATAGCGGCTGAAGTAGCATTAACGAGCATTCCAGCACGTCCCTGGCCAGCAGCAGCCCCTGGGGAGGGGCGGCAGGCCGTGCAAGGACAGAGGAGGCGAAGGATCGGTGTCAGAACTGCCGTGTCGGGCGCCAGGGGCTGCAGCTCGGAGCAGGATCGCGCTTGAGACAGCTGACGTGCGTGCTGGGCTTCAGGCTCTGGTGAAGCACATTCACGTCTGTCGTGTCCTCGGGACAGGGCTGTGTGACCTGTACGGGGTTCTCAACCTGCAGTATAGAGCCTTGACTCCTAGGGAGCCTGTAGGTGAGCTGCAGGGGGCCAGGAGCCCTCAAAACTGGGCGCAGGATTGTGTGGGTGACTCCCCAAGAGGCATAAGACCCCCTAAAGGTCAGAAGAATTCTAGGAGTCAGAAGAGTTGGTGTGAGACCCGTAATTCTGGCAAATGGCGTCCTGTGATTCTGAGCAGGTGGTTCAACTGCCCTCACCACCCCCACCACCCATTCCTCCCTTTCCTTGTTTCATCATTCGCTCCACAAATGCTTCCCGAGACCTGGGCTTCCCTGTTGGCTCAGACAGTAAAGAGTCTGTCCCCAGTGCCGGAGACCAGGTTTGACCCCTGGGTTGAGAAGAGCCCCTAGAGAAGGCAATGGCAACCCACTCCAGTATTCTTGCCTGGAGAATCCCACAGACAGAGGAGCCTGGCGGGCTACAGTCCATGGGGTCGCAGAGTCAGACGTGACTGAGAGACTAACACTTCGTTTTCCTGAGACCTGTTCCAGGCCAGGGTCTACACCAGGGATACACACAGCCACGAAGGAGACAGGGATCCCAGCTCCCCTGGTCACCAACAAGTACGGAGCCCATTTCATGAGGGTGGAAAGAGGGGCAAATTGCGGAGCCATGGGAGCCCCACACGGGGGCTCCTGACCCAGCGCATCAGGTGGGGGAGGCTGGGAGTCGGCAGGTGAGTCCTGGCTCCGCGCCTGTGGCCTTGGGCAGATCGCTGGCTGTGCTGAGCCTCGGTTTCCACCTCTTTCCTGAGGGCCTGAAGACAATGTCAGGGTGGGTTGGGAAAGGAGGAGATGAGGGCTTCCTGTCTGGAAATGGCCAGGAGGAGGAGCATTGGTATGGGAGTTGGGGACCCGGCCCAGGTCCCCATTCTGCCTGGTCTCACTGGGTGACCCCAGACACCTCCCCACGGCCTCAGTTTCCCAACCACAGAGAGGGAGCCAGGCTGCCCCACCTTCCATGTGCAATGGAAGTGCCGAGAAAGGGGAGCAGTCAGGAGCAGCTTTCCAGGGGGTGGCAGAGCTGAGACCTGCCGCTCTGAGAGCAGGGGTCACGAGAGGACTGGGTGCGGTCCCAGGGCCTGGTGCTTCCTGGCAGAAGCCCTGGGTGTGAGGGGAATCCGGGGATGAAGTCCCGGGTCCAGGTAGAAGGGACAGGAGGAGTGGGTGGCTCAGTGAGCCCCCAGGCTTCCTCACTGGGGGCATGGATGCCACAGAGCAGGCCTCTGGGAGCAGGTGGCCTGGGCTCCGACCCTGCTCGTCCCTGCTTCGCTGAGGGCCCTTGGTAAAGTTTCCACCTGTCCAAGCCTCAGTCACTTTCATCTGGGAAATGGGAGCAATATTAACACCCCATGTGAAAGGCTGTTGAATATTATATGATTCCATCTATATGAACTATCCACAACAGGTGTATCGATAGGAAGGAAGTAGACTGGTGGTTGCCTGGAGCTGAAGGGGTGAGGGGACTGAGGAACGACAATTAAAAGAATACAGGGCTGCTTTGGGGGTAATGAAAATGGTCTAAAATGGATTTTAGTCTGGTGATGGTTGCATAGCTCTGAATATGCTAAAAACCATTGACTCGGACACTTTAAATGGGTGAATCGTATGGTATGTGAATTCTCTCTTAATAAACTGTTACCAAAACCCCAAAATGTTTTTGAGAGAATTAGATGAGATGCTAGATACAAGGCCCATTCTAAGCTGGCATCATTTACACCTGGCAGCAAGCCCACCCTCCCTCAGAGAGAGCTGACAGGCGCCAGGGGAAGGGAGAGGGGCTTGCCCACCGCTGCCGGCTCGGCCAGGGACCTGAGCCAGCACACAGCCTCCCTGAGGCTCTCGTCAGTGAGTTGGAGAGGGGGTTTTCCAGGCCTTGGCCACCTCTTGAGTTAGCAAGAGGCTCAGCTCAGACCATGGGTTTTGCCAAACATAGATGCTGTGTTGGATGTATGTCCACTCACATGGAGAACGTGGGGAGAGGGTGTGCCCCCACCCCTCACGGATCTGCGTCCACTCGTCTTGTGTCCTGAGTGCAGAGTGGGTTGAAGGATCAGCAGGGGCCACACAGACAGAGTGGTCTCACTGGGTGACCCCAGACACCTCCCCACGGCCTCAGTTTCCCAACCACAGAGAGGGAGCCAGGCTGCCCCACCTTCCATGTGCAATGGAAGTGCCGAGAAAGGGGAGCAGTCAGGAGCAGCTTTCCAGGGGGTGGCAGAGCTGAGACCTGCCGCTCTGAGAGCAGGGGTCACGAGAGGACTGGGTGCGGTCCCAGGGCCTGGTGCTTCCTGGCAGAAGCCCTGGGTGTGATGGGGAATCCGGGGATGAAGTCCCGGGTCCAGGTAGAAGGGACAGGAGGAGTGGGTGGCTCAGTGAGCCCCCAGGCTTCCTCACTGGGGGCATGGATGCCACAGAGCAGGCCTCTGGGAGCAGGTGGCCTGGGCTCCGACCCTGCTCGTCCCTGCTTCGCTGAGGGCCCTTGGTAAAGTTTCCACCTGTCCAAGCCTCAGTCACTTTCATCTGGGAAATGGGAGCAATATTAACACCCCATGTGAAAGGCTGTTGAATATTATATGATTCCATCTATATGAACTATCCACAACAGGTGTATCGATAGGAAGGAAGTAGACTGGTGGTTGCCTGGAGCTTAAGGGGTGAGGGGACTGAGGAACGACAATTAAAAGAATACAGGGCTGCTTTGGGGGTAATGAAAATGGTCTAAAATGGATTTTAGTCTGGTGATGGTTGCATAGCTCTGAATATGCTAAAAACCATTGACTCGGACACTTTAAATGGGTGAATCGTATGGTATGTGAATTCTCTCTTAATAAACTGTTACCAAAACCCCAAAATGTTTTTGAGAGAATTAGATGAGATGCTAGATACAAGGCCCATTCTAAGCTGGCATCATTTACACCTGGCAGCAAGCCCACCCTCCCTCAGAGAGAGCTGACAGGCGCCAGGGGAAGGGAGAGGGGCTTGCCCACCGCTGCCGGCTCGGCCAGGGACCTGAGCCAGCACACAGCCTCCCTGAGGCTCTCGTCAGTGAGTTGGAGAGGGGGTTTTCCAGGCCTTGGCCACCTCTTGAGTTAGCAAGAGGCTCAGCTCAGACCATGGGTTTTGCCAAACATAGATGCTGTGTTGGATGTATGTCCACTCACATGGAGAACGTGGGGAGAGGGTGTGCCCCCACCCCTCACGGATCTGCGTCCACTCGTCTTGTGTCCTGAGTGCAGAGTGGGTTGAAGGATCAGCAGGGGCCACACAGACAGAGCCTCGGCCGCCTGCAGCTCAGAGCCCAGAAGGAGGGGCCCACGAGAGTCTGTGGGGCCAGGATGGAGTGAGCCAGCATTCTGGGCCTCAGTTACCTCATCTGTAAAAGGCGGGAAAGTACTGTCTCCCTCACAGGGCTGTGCTCAGCCTCACGGCGACTGGTCCAGCATCTGCGTTTAATATTCAGGAAGCACTGTTGCTTCCCTCGTGGCTCAGACTGTAGAGAATCCGCCTCCAGTGCCGGAGACCTGGGTTCGATCCCTGGGTCAGGATGATCCCCTGGAGGAGGGCATGGCAACCCAGTCCAGTATTCTTGCCTGGAGAATCCCCAGGGACAGAGGAGCCTGGTGGGCTACAGTCCATGGGGTTGCAAAGAGTCGGACGCGGCTGAGGGACCGAGCACAGCCCAGCGCATTACTGTGATTAATGTCACCATCATCCACCAAGTGCCTTTTTTCATCCCGCCTCAGCTATCTCATCACACAGTGAACTGTCTCAGCGTTTCATCTCGCCTGTCCCTGCCCCAGACCATCACTCAACTCCCCAGGGCAGGGCCTGGCTGTCCCCGACCCTGGCCCTGCTCTTTTAGGACCCGGCCCACCCTGGGGCCTGGAGAGGCTTCTCTGCACAGTCTCACGCCCCCTTCCTGCCACCTCTCTTCAGACCCAGCCGCTAAAGGCAGGAGCCCCTGAGCCTGCAGGCCTGACCAGGCAGGGAAAGGAAGCCCCTCTCCTGGCCCTCCTGCTGCACAGCTGCAGGGTAGGGTCTCCAGGCCACCCTCGAGGGGCCTTTCGGGATGTTCTGCTTTCATTGCTTCTGGAGCTGGAGCGCCCGCTCTCTCTGCGTCTCCTCCCACACCCCTCCCTCCGCAGAGCTGCAGGCCAGGCAAGGACTGAGCCAGGACTGCAGCCGCCCGCTGCGGCGGTGGCAGAGGCCCAGGTTCTGGGGGGCGGTGCCTGCTCTGCTGGGCGCTAGTCCCGCTCTGGACCAGCAGCTGCCCCTCCAGCTTTAGGGCTCCCCCAAGGCTCTCTGCAATAGCTGCCTGCAAACCACTACCTCTCTCCCCTTCTCTTTTGGTTCCTATTTGCAGACCCTTGGGTCGTTTCAGACCACTGCCTGCCGGGCCTCCCTGGGCACCTGGGACCAGGCAGCAGGTCCCGTTCCAGCCCTGTGTGGATGGCTGGTCAGCAGATGTGGCTTATGGACTTCCTCTGGGCCTCAGTTTCCCCTTTTGCACAGTGTGAGTGATTCTGAAGGTGCCCACACTGGCATCCTGCTTCTTACTTTTCCTTGCCTCCCCTGACACTGAACGTCTCACCTTGGAACTGAGTCTCCTCTGTGTCTGAGCGGGGACCTCGGCAACCAGGCCGAGCAGACCGGAGAGGGAAAGGACAGGATGAGTGACCGGGTGGTGGGGGAGCCCAGCTTTGGGCAGGGCTCACCCTCCCTCCAGCCGAGGGCTCGTCACCCCCACCCCCACCCCCGGAGCCTCAGTCTTCCTCATACACAGCACTGGGGGAGTCAGACTTGGACGTGGATCCCTGCACCAGACATGGTGCCAGCAGGTGACGATAAACAAGGGCCTCCTTCCCCTTTAAGGCCCAGCCCAGCCCCCTCAGCCTGAGGTGGTCAAGTCCAGGCCCCTGTAAACGGTGGAGATGTGGGCTGGGCTGGCAGCGGGCAAGTTCTTGCCAAGGTGGTTTCTGGAGGGACGAAGGGGCATCATTGAGCCTCCAGGTGATCTGTGATCCTGCTCAGTGTCAGGAAGTGGGGAGGCCAGAGCAGGCCCCCAACTACGGGTGTGGGCAAGGGGGCCATGGGACTGCCCAACACCTTGGCAACCTGTTTGCTCATTTGTTCGTCCACTCGGCAAATATTTAGGCACCATCAATGGCGCCCCACTCCAGCACTCTTGCCTGGAAAATCCCATGGATGGAGGATCCTGGTAGGCTGCAGTTCATGGGGTCGCTGAGAGTTGGACACGACTCAGTGACTTCACTTTCACGCACTGGAGAAGGAAATGGCAACCCACTCCAGTGTTCTTGCCTGGAGAATCCCAGGGACGGGGGAGCCTGGTGGGCTGCCGTCTATGGGGTCACACAGAGTCGGACACGACTGAAGCGACTTAGCAGCAGCAGCAGCAGCAGCATCCTATCCTTGAGGCCACTGCCGACTGGGCCTGCAGAAGACACGGCAGAAGCACTTTAGCTGAATTAACTCACTTTTATCCTCACAACAGTGAGGGGTAAGCACCGTTCCTCTGATTTGGCACAGAGAAGTTGAGGAGCTTGCCCACAGCTGACAGTGGCAGAGCTGGGCTCTGAATCCAGGTAGTCCCTGAAATTCGGTGACAAAAGCCTTTCCTCTGCTCCCCCGTGCCCTCAGCACCAAGCCTTCCTGCTTGCTCCGGAGTCATCATCGCCCGCTGGCTCATCCACCCCAGCCCTGTTCTTTCTGCTTCTTCTGCCTGCAGTGCCTTGTCTGACCCCCTTTCTCCTTGAACTGACTGGCCATCCCTGGTCATCCCTCAGTGCTCAGCAGCGACAGTCGCTCCCCCAGGAAGGCTTCCTGTGGTCCCTGTTCCCCGCTGGCTCCAGGCTGGGTTAGGCCCCGGCAGGCCTCCCTTAGCTCTGTTTCCCTCATCCACCACTTCTCTCTCTTGTGAGCATCTGTTAATGTGTCTGCCTTCCTCCCCGACCAGGCTGTGAGTCCCTCCCCCTCGCCTTCACCCTGGCGCCCTGTGCCGGGCACCATGTGAGGCAACGGGCACTGGGAAATGTGAATTGATGGCTGGCGGTCTTGTGGAGAGTGGGCGAGTTCTAGCGTCTCTGCTTCACAGAGGAGGGAACCAGAGTACAGGGCGGCGAGACAATCAACTCAAGTCACAGAGCTCACGGTAATAGAGCTGGTGTTTGCTGGACTGACCTCCATACTGAGGATGAGGTCCTGGGAGGTGACAGAGGACTGGAGCAGGAAGCCCTCGCCTGGAGTCTCTCGGGCAAATAGCTAATAATAACACTTTAGCAATCACATTCTAGGAGCTCTTATTTTGTGTTAGGCGTCATGTCAAGCTCTGCACACTTTTATTTATGCTTTACCCTTACTTTACGGTGGCTTCCCTGGTGGCATAGACAGTAAAAAATATGCCTGCAATGCAGGAGACTCAGGTTCAGTCCCTGGGTCAGGAAGATCCTCTGGAGAAGGGAATGGCCACCCACTCCAGTATTCCTGCCTGGAGAATCTCGTGGACTGAGGAGCCTGGCGGTCTACAGTCCATGGGGTCTCTAAGAGTCAGACACGACTGAGTGGCTAACACTTTCTCTTACCCTATGGAGTAAGCTGTATGGATGGATGAATGGCATGCATGCCCAGTCTTGTCATTTCCTACTCCAGGGGATCTTCCCGACCCAGGGACGTGAGTCTGCTGTGTCTCGTGCATTGACAGGTGGATTCCACAGGCTGCAACAAACAGTTCGCATGCTGTTACTAAGGATACTGTGTGCTGCAAATTAAGACTGAGAACAGCCAAATAAATAAATGAAAAATTTTAAAATAAATGATTTAAATCCTGGATTGGTAAGTTAGTGTGACCCTAAGTAAGTCACCTGACCTCTCTGAGCCTCTATTTCCCCAGCTGTAAAACAGCATTAATTAATAGAGTAAGCGCCTTGCTGCTGCTGCTAAGTCACTTCAGTAGTGTCTGACTCTGTGCGACCCCACGGACTGCAGCCTACCAGGCTCCTCCGTCCCTGGGATTCTCCAGGCAAGAACACTGGAGTGGGTTGCCATTTCCTTCTCCAGTGCGTGAAAGTGAAGTCACTGAGTCGTGTCCAACTCTCAGTGACCCCATGGACTGCAGCCTACCAGGATCCTCCATCCATGGGAGTTTTCAGGCAAGAGTACTGGAGTGGGGTGCCATTGCCTTCTCCGAGAATAAGTGCCTTAACTTACTTAACTTAACTTACTTAACTTAATAGTTAACACTATTTTACAGTTAACTTACTTAACTTACTTAGCTTAATAGTTAACACTGTTTTACAGTTGGGGAAACAGGCTCAGAAAGGTTAGGTGGCTTACTCAGGGTCACACAGTGATTTGCCAACCCAGGATTTAAATTACTTACTTATTTGGTGGCACCAGGCCTTAGCTAGAGCACACAGGATCTTCGGCTGCACCAGGTGAAACTCTTAGCTGCAGCATATGGGATTTAGTTCCCAACCAGAGACTGAACCTGGGCCACCGGCCTTGGGAGCATGGAGTCAGCCACTGGGTCGCCAGGGAAGTCCCTATAACTTTAAAAGTATTTACCAATGGTTTGAAAATCCAAGGGCCAAAAGGTGGACAGGGGAAGGTCTGCCCGCCCCCCCCGCCCCCCGCTCTGCGCCTCTGCCCGCAGTCTCCCAGGTCCTCCCCTGGAGGCCGTGAGGGTGATTCTCAGAGGTCCTTCAGGGCAGAGTGTGTGTTCACAAGCAAACTTGAAGTGTGCTATTCAGAGCCAGGTTTAGACCCAGGCTGGTGAGTGACTCGGCGCTTGACACAGAATGCCCACCACGCCCCGGTGGAGATGTGGGGCCCCTGGAGGCCTCTGTCCCCGCCCTGGCCCTTCTCAGCACGGTCACTGTGAGCCTGCCCTTCCCCGCCCCCAGCAGCTGGCAGAGCTCCTACCTGGCTCTGATCCTCTGGCTGCAGCAGCGCCTACCCGGCTGGTCACTGGGAAGGCCGCAGCAGGCCTGGGGAGACCCCTTCACCCCAGTGGGACCCCTCATGGAGGTGGCCCAGTGTTGGGGAGCTGCCAGTGCAAAGAAGGGGAGGCCAGGGGAGCCAGGAAGCGTGTCAGGACAGTCTCTTATGGGTCTTTGGGGATCAAACTGACTTGGGTGTGGGTCCCGGCTGCACCCCTTTCTGCTGTGGAACCAAGTAGGCCTGCCTCCCTAAGGAACCTCTGGATTCTCAGTCCTGAGGATCAAGAGACAAAGGACCTCAGACCCTGGGGAATGTCATAGGCTCTTGATGAGGAGCAGTCGTTTATGTTTTTGTTTTTTTTCAATTTTTAAATTATGAAAATATGGTAAAAAAAGAAGAAAACATTTTAAATTTATTTTTAATTGGAGGATAATTGGGTAGTTTTAATTACGGAAGCTTCTGCTCTGGGCTTTTCCACCACCCTGTGCTTCTGTCTGACCCCTGAGAAACACAGATGCGAGGGCCTCTGAACTTTTACTTCCTGTCCACTTGCAGAAGGAATTGAGTGTGAAGAAATATTCCGTGGTATTATTGTTGCTATTACTTACTCTTATTTGGTGTCCAGTTTTGCAGTGTCCTTGGGTATGCAGACCCCAAGGGCCCCCACGTCCACCCAGCTCTGGGATGAGACTTCAAGGGGGAAGCTCAGTGGCAGGAATTTATACCGCATGGCGGGGAGCAGGATGTGTGCGCACAGGTTTGGAGAGTGGGGGGGCAGGGCACTAACAGGAAGCGAGGGGTGGGGGTGGGTGGATACAGGACAGAGCCTAGGGCTTGGAATCTGGGGTCTTGGTCAGGAGCCTTGACCTGCCTGAGCCCCAGTTACTCCGTCTGTGGAACGGGGGTTGTCTACCCTCCCCAGTTAACCGCAGGGACTTTGGGATGCTCAGGTGCAAGTATTCACCAGAGGGTTTTTGCCGTCTGCAAAGTGAAGGTCACACCGGCTGATGTAGGCTGCAAACCAGCGTGGTTCAGCCCTCAGGGTATTAAAAAACTTTAATTTGGAAATGGATAATCAGCACGGTTGTCCAACTTTGTGTGAATGTAATTAAGGCCACTGAACTGTATGCTTAAAAATGATTAAAATGGTAAATTTTATGTATTTTTTTTTACCACATTTTTGTTAAAGTGGGGGAAGAAAAGAGGGTTTGAATTACCGTATCAGTCTGGAATACACAGCCCAGTTTGGAGGTTCCATAGGACCAATTTTGAAAAGTTAATCAGGACATAGGGTGAGTATGGCCTGGAATCATGGAGAACGGGTTGCCAGTTGGGGGTGGGGTGGGGCAGGGGAGCTTCCGAGGAGACCCGCAACTGCAGAGAGAGGGGGAGACGGCCTGGCCTCGGCCCACCCCACCAGTCCCCCTTCAGTGCATCCCACTAGCTGAACCCAGTGAGGGCCAGTTGGCAAAGGGACTTGGAAAATGTAGTTCACAGGGGTCTGCCCCTGGGATGCCAAGCAGAGCTGCGGAAGGGCAGGTTTGAGATCACGTAGCAAAGGACCAGTCCTGTTGTCTACATTTAACAAGCTGGTGATTTAGCATAAAAATCTGAATTCATAGCTTCTGAGACACCCTTGCTTGGGCCCATTTTCCCAGTAATCACCCCAAAGAAAGTGGGTGAGGAAAGGAAGATGGGCTGGGGGATGGTGAGGCCCACGTCTGCCTAGTCAGGCTTAGCCGCTGGCCTTGGGGGGCCCTGCTGAGGAGTCTCGAGAAGCCTGTGGGGCCCCAGTGTTTTGATTTGCACCTGATGAGCCCTGAGGAGACCCCAGGTCCTCTAGAGCGGAGTAGAAGGGGGCAGAGCCTGAGGGCCTGAGCCAGGGGTGGGGGCGGTGGGGCAGGGCTGGCCCTAGGAAGGGCGCATCAGGCATCTTCTTGTCTCTGTTCTTGGGGACTCTCTGGGCTGTGAGGACTCTCTTTCTTGATCTAGTTGCTGTTTATCTTTCTGAGGCTGTGAGGCTGTGTTCAGATCAAATCTCCCAGCAAAGTCCAGCGTGTAAATTCATGGCAGAGCTAACCTGGAGGAAGAGGCTGGGTGGCCTGGGGTTTTTGTCTGAAAATCCAGAGGATTTGGGGGTGGTTACAGAAGCGCTCAGGAAGGGTCTCAGGCCTGCCCGGAGCGCACACGCGTTTGAAGGGAAGTATGCACAGGCCGGGGCTTCCCGGTAACACAGTGGGAAGAAGCCCCCTGCCAATGCAGGAGACACAAGAGATGCGGGTTCAGTCCTGGGTCGGGAAGATGCCCTGGAGGAGGGCATGGCGACCCACTCCAGTGTTCCTGCCTGGAGAATCCCATGGACAGACGAGCCTGGCGGGCTAGGTCCATGGGGTTTCAAAGATTGAGACTCAGCTGAACCGACTCAGCAGGCACACACACGTCCTTGGGCCACGGGCCTCGTGGCTCCCAGGAAGAAGAGCCCACCGGCTTGGGAGTCAGTCAGACTCGGGGCAAACCCGGGGTGTAGCTTAGTGAGTTCAGACAAGCCCCTTCACCTCTTATTTATAGTGGAGGCCCCCAGTTCCTCTTTCACACAGTGTGGGGGGAGGTAGAGGGGCTTATGCTTGTCCAGTGCCCACACGATACCCAGGGACAGGGTTGTCATGGTTACCAAGGGGCCAGTCCCAGGGTGGTCCCTTGACACCTCCCCCACCCCCAAGTTGGGGAGAGCCCTTTCTCTGTTCTTCCTGCTCCCTCCTGGGTTATGCAGCTGGCAGGGATTTATGCTCTGCGGGGATGTACAGGGAGAAAGTCTCCTTTTTTGATGAAACAGCGATGAGGTGATGTCTGGGTTTTTTGTATCCCCATTCTGAATCGGTGCCAGACACGAGTCCAGGCCAGATTCTGTTAGCCACATTTGTCCTCTGGGCTCCTGGGACCTTCTGGGGGTCTAGCCTGAGACCCAACACCTGGGAAGGAGTTGAGGTGGGGGACAATGAAAGTGGTACCAAGAGCTAGTACCTCCCTTGGGGACCCAGGCAAAGTCTAACAACCTGCCTCGATCAAGAATCTTTTATTTAAAATATATTATTTTTAAAATTATATATATATTAATGTTATATATATTAATCATGTCTGACCCTTTGTGACCCCATGGGTTATGGCCCACCAGGCTCCTCTGTCCATGGGATTCTCCAGGCAAGAATACTGGAGTGGGTAGCCATTCCCTTCTCCAGGGGATCTTCTCTATCCAGGGATCAAACCCAGGTCTCCTGCATTGCAGGTGAATTCCTTACCATCTGAGCCACCAGGGAAGCCCATACATAATTTTTTAAATGTATATATTACTTTTCCTCCTTAGCACAATGAGAAACCCTTTGAGATATAAACTGAGGGTAAACTCTGTTTTGGAAGGTAAACTGGGGCCTGGACAGGTTAATTACCTTGCCCATTGATTCTTAGTAGGAACCCAGTTTTAGGTGTCTAGTCACGGTCCTGACCCTATTGATCCCTTGCCCATCACACTTGAGAAGCCTCATTACCATCTGGATCTCCGGTTGATGCAGTGAGCTCAACGAAAGAATCGATGGTCTGGTGAACTTGAGGTTGTGTGTTATAGGATCATATTTTAGATATGAGTGAAAGACATCTCCACAAATGGCGTACACTTGTTACCAAAATATTCAGTGCCGGAAATGGCTGAGCCCCTGAACCCCCACCCTCTAGAGACAAGCTCTGGAACCAAGCATTTCTTTTTTTTTTTTTTTGGAACTATTCCTTATATATATTCCTCTGGATTTTCTGGTGCATTTACAAGTCAATGTTAACATTTGGTTTTTGTAATTTTAATTGTTCACTTGTTCTCCTGTTTCTGGCTGCGCTGGGCCTTTGCTGCCACACTCAGGCTTTCTCAAGCTCGGTGCGCGGGGTCTGCTCTGTGCTTGTCCTGCGTGGGCTCCCTTGCGGCGACTTCTCTTGTAGGTCACGGGCTCCAGAGTTCGGGCTTCGGTGGTTGCGGCGCACAGGTTTAGTGACCTCGAGACACGGGCTGTCTTGGATCAGGGATCGAACCCTTGTCTCAGGCATTGGCAGGCGGATTCTTTACCACTGAGCCACTCAGAGAAGCCCAGGATTTGTGCTTTGAAAAGATGACATGATACATTCTGTGTTGCAACTTGCTTGTTGGAAGTAACAGCCGCTCTGGAGACACCGTTTCCTAAGCAGGCAGAGTCATGGGGGATCTGGTGGGGGCGGCTGCAGAGTTTGATGCAAAAGTGTGTGTCCTGCGCACGAGCACCTTTTAGAGACAGTGATTAGGACTCTCACCGGGATCTTGAAAAAGAAAAAAGATTCAGATCCGAGCCTCTTGGTTTTCAGGTGGAGAAAGCGAGGCCCAGGGGGCCGGATGAGGTGAGTGGGGAGCCCAGCCACCAACCCACTGTCCCGCCCTGGGCATGCCTGGAAGGATGCAGGCAGGACTGCTGCAGTCGCCTGGCTCTGGGCATCGTGCCCGGGTCCTGCGGAGCAGGGAAGCGTGGGGCAAGGAGTCAGTCCTGCCCCAGTGCCAGGCGGGAGGCGCCTCTGCAGGCCCTGCGGGGAGGAGATCTACAGCCCCCAGGAGCTGGGAGGTTATAGAGAAAAGTGGTGCCGCACTTCCAAAGGATGCGGCCTGCAGCGCCCGAGGGGGGCTGGCTTCTGGGTGGGCCCGGCTCCTCCAGGCTAATTTTTTAGCCCCTTCAAGGGGCAGCTGTGGGGGCGGGTGAGGGGCAGGGGTCAGAGGGTGCTGTTGAGATCGAGACATGCCCTCTCCCCCTGTGCCCGAGTCTCTGCCTTCCGCCGAGCCACTTTCTCCCTGTGCGACTTGGGCTGGTCACGCAGCCTCTCTGAGCTACCATTTCTTAGCCCTTGTCACTGTCTGGGGTCACGTGCCTTGTTTCAACTCCTTCCCTTGCCATGTTTCAATCTCAGCCTCCCCACCAGATGTCAGCACCAGCGCTATGACGAGCGCAGCCCCTTGGCCAGCCCCCGGCCTGTGGGGGCCTGTAGGCCACCCCTACCGCCCATGTGTCTGCTGGGCCCAGGTTGGACCCAGACTGCCCTGGCCTCTGGTTCCCACTCTCACCCCACCAAGCTCAGGAGCAGCAAGAGGTTTGCTAGGCAGACCCCCAAGGAATGTTTCCAGGGAGGCCTCCTCACATTCTCTTGTTCAGTAGGCAAGCCTGGGTTCTCTAGAATGATCTGCATGGTGCCAGGGGGACTGGAGAATCAGACGGACATGGCGCTTGTACCCAGACGAGTGCCCGTCCCGAGGGTGAGATGGACGTCCACACACAGCGGGCAATGCTGAGCCAAGGTCCCCTAAGCTTGTCCAACAACGGAGCCTTGCTCAGACTCGAGGCTCAGGGTAGAGGCCCTGGGGGCCGCCGGAGGACAGACCTGGAGCACAGGAACGCACTCAGGCCAGCCTATCACCCAGGCCCCTTGTCACCCTGTGAGCAGGTCCCGCCTCTTCCCTGCTGTGTGACCCTCAGTCCCCTGCCCTCTCTGAGCCTGTTTCCCCTCTCTAAAATGGCACCCACTCTGTAAGTTTGTTGAGGGCATCGGAAGAGGCAGTGTTTGCAAAGAGCTGAGCTCGGTGCTGGGCACACGCGGAGCCTCAGTGGCTGGTAGACGTTAAAGGCGCAGAGCGGCGGGGGAGCAACGTTCCTGGAAGAGACACAGATGAGCTGAGTATAGGGACTCAGGAGGTGTTATCAAGGAGCAGGACGGGCCGAGGACCGAGGGACCAGCTCCGGTGGAAGGGCATGAGGGGGGCACAGGTGGGCTCAGGGCAGGAGGGGCCTGGGCAGAGCCACCAAGTTCACAGGGGCGGGTGCCAGGCAGCGAGCTGGGCCAGGGAAGGTTCTGAGAGGGGCTCAGGCAGGGGCAGTATCTGAAGGCTCCTTCTGACCGGAGGCTGGATCGGGGGGAGCAGGACATGAGAGGGTGGGGAGAGGCAGTGCGGGTGGCTATGTGCCGCCCCTGACGGGATGCAGACAGGGTGGGGCCACGGGACAGGCCGAGGGGCTCACCCCTTTGGCCCCCGCCACGAGTCCTGAAGCCTCATCAATGAAGCCTCTTCGCTGAGGCTTCACGTCTGTACCCTGGAGAGCAGTTCAGCAACCCCCCTTCACCCGGTGGTGGTGCCCAGGTGGCCCCGGAAGGTGGGCGTTGGCTGGGTGGGTAATCACGATGGTCCCAGGCTCTGCCCACTTCTCTCTAGTGGCCCCAGGAGGTCAGGACTGTTACTTCACCCACCCACCCCGCCATTTATGGAAAGCAAACTGAAGCTCACAGAGGTCGAAAACCTTGGTGGAGGTCCCACAGCCGCCAATAGGGGCAGGCATAGCTGGGACCCAAACCCAGGGTCCCCGTTCCACTGGGTGCCCCGCAGTCTCCCAACCCCAAAGGCCGAAGGCAGCCCTGCCTCACTCTTGGGCCTTCGTTCACTCACCCTGGCTGCAGAGGCTGCGGGGAGGGACACGCGGTGCACTCCCAGGGGCCACCCTGACTCCATGTGCAGGACGGCAGCCCGGCAGCAGCCAGGTGGTGGGGATGGGGGGCCAGGGACAGCACCAGCCCCACCCCTCGGGGCATCCACCGCTCGCTCCTGCCAAGGGAGCCGCCAAGGACGCCCGCAGGTCCTCTTTGTGAGCAGGGTCTGCTTGGTACCAGAGCAGGCAGGCCAGGTCCGGGCAAGAGTGGTACTGGGTGAGGAATCGAGGCCAGGGCTGCGGGACAGTAGAGCAGGGTCTCCCGAAGGGCCGCTCCTGAGACGCTGTGAGGGGCTTCCGTTATCTGCGGGTTTGGGAAACTGGAACCGAGGCTCCAGCCGGCAAAGGCCTTCGCACCGTAGACCCGCAGTAAAGAAGTGGCGCCGTGGGCATGACCTTGCTGGCGAGGCCCGGGGGCCCTCTCCCGCCCTGCTGCTCAGGCCTCTCTCGCAGGCTCGGCTCAGGGGCACGACGTCCGGGTGCACGACGGGACAGCCCGACCCCGAGACGGTCGTCTTGGCCACGGACTCGCGCCTCGGGTCCCTCCGACTCCGGCCCGTCCACGTCCTCGTCCGGCACACCCCGTCCCCGACCCGAACCGTTTGTCCCGGGGGTCGTGCTGAAACGGGAAGTCTCGGTGACAGGCACATCGGCAGATACGTCGCGCGCCGACGGGGTGTGGACCCAAAACCAGGTGTAGAAGACGTCGCCCACCCCCCGGGGCACTGGTAGAGGTGACTCGTCGACTTCTTCGTCTCTTCCGGTCCCTGAGCGGGGTCTAGTGTGTCCGCCCGGGTCAGCTCTGGCCCCTGACTTCCTGCTGCGCAGCGAGTGGCCCAGGAGAGCGCCCTCTTTCTGGCCGCCCTGCCATGGCTTGGCAGGGGGACGCCAACCTGGCGCTCCACCAGCACCACGGCGGCCACGTCCGTTCCTGGGGGTCCGCCGAGCGAGGCCCTGGGCTGAGGCGCCACATTTGTTTCCAGGCAAATCCTCTCAGCGGCTCCCGAGGGGAAACAGTTTGGCCTCCTTTTATAGGGGGCGGAAAGGAGGCGTCCACCAGCAGACCGAGACATTCAGCCAAGGCCACGCGGCTGGAGCCAACGCTACAGCCCAGGTCCTGTTTCTCTTCTTACAAACTGAGATACAGTTCACGTACTGCAACAGTTACCATTTTTTTTAAATAGTATGAAAGAAGCAATTTTATTAAATGAACTCATTTACCCGGCACGTTGAACTGGGCAAAGAAAAATATATGCACTGTATAAAAAGAATCACATCCTCCGACTTCCCTGGTGGCTCAGTGGTTAAGCATCTGCCTGCCAACGCAAGGGACGTGGGTTTGATCCCCGGGGCTGGGAAGATCGCACACGCCCTGGGGCAGCTGAGCCCGTGAGCCACGGCCACTGAGCCCGAGAGCTCTAGAGCCCACGCTTCTCAACGAGAGGAACCGCTGCACAGCTTCAGGGCCCAGCTTGACGATCCAGCACTAAACATCCTCCGTATGTCCCCCAGACTTCTTCCAGGCCTTTTTCACTCTCTAAAAACTGCGGAAGATTGCCCAACCCGTGCCGGCAATCCGGGAGCAGCAGCTCTGGGTGGGGGGCGGTCTGCTCACAGGGCTCTCCCAGGACCTGGTGGAGAAGTCGGGTGCGAGCTGGGCCTGGCAGGGGGCTGAGAGAGGCAGGTGAGCTCCTGGGGCGGAGGCTGGCTAGGAGCCTGTCAGGAAGGGGCGGCCCAGGCTGCTGCCCAGGTAAGGCAATGAACTTCAACCCCAAGCATGGGTGACGGGGCCTACCGTCTGGAACGAGGGTCGATGTCATGTCCGCCATGTGCTCCCTGGACTCCAGGCATTGAGCGTGGCCTGCCTTGGTCCTCCTGGCTGCCTTGTGGCGAGGGTGTCAGAAGAGACAGGCCCAGAGAGGGCTAGGGATTCACTCAGGGTCACACAGGCAAAAACGGCAGGACCTGCGTCCAAGCCCAGGTCCATGGGATTCTGGGCTATGACGGCAATTGAGTGATTGGCTATGTGATGCTTGTGAAATGCACACGGTTTTTCTTAGGAAACAAATATACGATCACCAAAGAGGAATGGTGGGAAAAGGGGATAAATTAATTACGAGGATGGGATTAATTTGTAACTACAAATACATGAAAAATAAACAATCAGTAAGGACCTGCTTTAGCAAGGGTGGTGTCCTAAACACTCTGTAATAACCGATATGTGAAAAGAAAGAAAAAAAACAAAGATGAATAGATATATGTATGGGGATAACTGAATAAGATTCTGTACACCAAACATAATAAACACAACATTGTAAGTCAACTTTACTTTTAAAAAGATAAACGTTGGTGGTCCTTGGTGGCTCAGGGGTAAAGAATCTGCCTGCTAATGCAGAAGCCGGTTCAATCCCCGGCCCTGCAAGATCCCACATGCTGTGGAGCGTCTGAGCCTGCACCACGGCTACGGAGCCTGTGCTCTAGAGCCCCGGAGCCGGACCTGCTGAAGCCCAGCCCCGAGGGCCCGTGCTCCGCAACGGAACTGCAAAATGAGAGTCCCAAGACCCGCCGCTAGAGAGCAGCTCCTACTTGCCGGAACTGGAGAAAAGCCCTGGCAGTGACAACTCAGCACAAACGAATAAACCATTAAAAAATAGACATTAATTCAAAAAAAGAAAAACCTGAAAGTAACGAGACACCTTCCAGATTTCCACTCTTCGTTTACACCCCGGGAGCTAGGAGGACTAAGCCTAAGGGTCCAGTTACCATGAGTTAGACGTGGGGATATCCTGCCATCTTGTGGCCACTTCCCGCAATGGCACCCTTAAAATATTGCCAATGAGCACCTCACATTTACAAGGACAGCTGGGGTGTAAATGATACCTGCCCTTAGAAAATTTACGTAAGCAACTAATCACCAGATGGTCAACACCAAAATCAGATTGATTATATTCTTTGCAGCCAAAGATGGAGAGGCTCTATACGGTCAACAAAAAACAAGACCAGGAGCTGACTGTGGCTCAGATCATGAACTCCTTATACCAAACTCAGATTTAAAAAGTAGGGGAAATCACTAGACCATTCAGGTATGACCTAAATCAAATCCCTTATGATTATACAGTGGAAGTAAAAAATAGATTTAAGGGACTAGATCTGATAGATAGAGTGCCTGATGAACTATGGATGGAGGTTCCTGACATTATACAGGAGACAGGGATCAAGACCATCCCCATGGAAAAGAAATGCAAAAAAGCAAAATGGCTGTCTGGGGAGGCCTTACAAATAGCTGTAAAAAGAAGAGAAGTGAAAAGCAAAGGAGAAAAGGAAAGATATAAGCATCTGAATGCAGAGTTCCAAAGAATAGCAAGAAGAGATAAGAAAGCCTTCCTCAGCGATCAATGCAAAGAAATAGAGGAAAATAACAGAATGGGAAAGACTAGAGATCTCTTCAAGAAAATTAGAGATACCAAGGGAACATTTCATGCAAAGACGGGCTCGATAAAGGACAGAAATGGTATGGACCTAACAGAAGCAGAAGATATTAAGAAGAGATGGCAAGAATACACAGAAGAACTGTACAAAAAAGGATCTTCACGACCAAGGTAATCACGATGGTGTGATCACTCACTTAGAGCCAGACATCCTGGAATGTGAAGTCAAGTGGGCCTTAGAAAGCATCACTACGAACAAAGCTAGTGGAGGTGATGGAATTCCACTTGAGCTATCTCAAATCCTGAAATATCTCTTCAAGAAAATTAGAGATACCAAGGGAATGTTTCATGCAAAGATGGGCTCAATAATGGACAGAAATGGTATGGAACTAACAGAAACAGAAGATGTTAAGAAGAGCCAAAGATGGAGAAGCTCTATACAGTCAGCACAAATAAGACTGGGAGCTGACTATGGCTCAGATCATGAACTCCTTATTGCCAAATAGGCAATAAGGCAATAATACACAGAAGAACTGTACAAAAAAGATCTTCACAACCAAGATAATAACGATGGTATGAACACTCATGTAGAGCCAGACATCCTGGAATATGAAGTCAAGTGGGCCTTAGAAAGCATCGCTACAAACAAAGCTAGTGGAGGTGATGGAATTCCAGTTGAGCTATTTTAGATCCTGAAAGATGATGCTCATGAAAGTGTTACACTCAATATGCCAACAAATTGGTAAAACTCAGCAGTGGCCACAGGACTAGAAAAGGTCATTTTTCATTCCAGTCCCAAAGAAAGGCAATGCTAAAGAATGCTCAAACTACTGCATAATTGCACTCATCTCATAGGCTAGTAAAGTAATGCTTAAAATTCTCCAAGCCAGGCCTCAGCAATACATGAACCATGAAATTCCAGATGTTCAAGCTGGTTTTAGAAAATTCAGAGGAACCAGAGATCAAATTGCCAACATCTGCTGGATAATTGAGAAAGCAAGAGAGTTTCAGAGAAATATCTATTTCTGCCCTATTGACTATCCAAAAGCCTTTGTCTGTGTGGATCATAATAAACTGTGGCAATTGTTAAAGAGGTGTGAATACCAGACCACCTGACCTGCCTCTTGAGAAACCTGTATGTAGGTCAGGAAGCAATAGTTAGAATTGGACATGGAACAACAGACTGGTTCCAAATAGGAAAAGGCAGTATATTGTCACCTTGCTTATTCGACTTCTGTGCAAAGTACATCATGAGAAACACTGGGCTTAAGAAGCACAAGCTGAAATCAAGATTGCCGGGAAAATATCTATAACATCAGATATGCAGATGACACCACCGTTATGGCACAAAGTGAAGAAGAACTAAATAGCTTCTTGATGAAAGTGAAAGAGGAGAATGAAAAAGTTGGCTTAAAGCTCAACATTCAGAAAACAAAGGTCATGACATCTGGTCCCATCACTTCATGGCAAATAGATGGGAAACAGTGAAAACAGTGTCAGACTTTATTTTTCTGGGCTCCAAAATCACTACAGATGGTTTAATTGCAGCCATGAAATTAAAAGGCACTTACTCCTTGGAAGGAAAGTTATGAGCAAGCTAGATAGCATGTTAAAAAGCAAAGACATTACTTTGCCAACAAAGGTCCGTCTAGTTAGGACTCTGGTTTTTCCAGTGATCTTGTAGGGATGTGAGGGTTGGACTATAAAGAAAATTGAGCACCAAAGAATTAGTGCTTTTGAACTGTGGTATTGGAGAAGACTCTTGAGAGCAAGGAGACAGCAGGACTGTCTGTCCAGGACTCCTTGTACAGCAAGAAGATCCAACCAGTCCTGGATCTCCTAAAGGAGTTCAGTCCTGGGTGTTCATTGGAAGGACTGATGTTGAAGCTGATACTCCAGTACTTTGGCCACCTGATGAGAAGAACTGACTCATTTGAAAAGACCCTTACGCTGGGAAAGATTGGGGACAGGAGGAGAAGGGGACAACAGAGGATGAGATGGCTAGATGGTATCACCGACTCAATGGACATGGGTTTGGCTGGGCTCTGGGAGTTGGTGATGGATGGGGAGGCCTGACATGCTGCGCTCCATGGTGTCGCAGAGTCAGACACGACTGAGTGATTGAACTTAACTGAGCTGAACTGCTACGCCCCGTCTTTATTTCCCTTTGGTAGCAAAATTAATCACTTCTTCTCTCAGCTTATTGTAAAACTGTTCCAGTATACCTTTCCCTTCTACTGTGCCTCCAGACTGCATTTGTCATGCTTGACAATGACCTTCACATTGCTAACCCAAATTGACAGTCTTTGGTCCTGCTCTCCTGCGACCATCTGACACAAGCAGGATCACTTGACACTATTGATTATTTCCTTCCTCTCTGTACATTTTTCTCCTTTGATTTCACTTGCTATATTCTCTCTAGGTTTCCTTCTTATCTCACTTTTAATCTTTTTCTCAGTCTCCTTTGCAATTCCTTTCTCTTCAGCCTGAATTGTTAATATGAGAGCACACCAGGACTGTTCTTGGATTTCTTTCCAATCTGTATTCACTTTTTAGACTATCTCATAGAGCTTCATGGCTGTAAATGTCATTAATATGCTGATTGCATCCAAATATTTATCTCCAACCCATACTTCTCTCCCAAACATCAGGGTGTATGTATACAATTGCAGATCCAAACCCGAACTCCATCTAAAATCTGTAATGCAGGCAGCCTTTCCCAACTCAATTAATACCAACTCTACTCTTCTATTTGCTTGACTATAATTGTCTACTTTTTTCTTTCCTATCTTGAATGAAATCCTGTTATCTGAAACTTCAAAATATTTCTAAAATTCCGAAATTTCTCACCACCTCTTTTGCATCCCATGTGCTGTAAGGTACTATTATCTCTTTCTTCGATTACTATGCAGGAGTCTCCTGGGAGCTTCCCTGGTGACTCAGTGGTAAAGAACCTGCCTGCCAATGCAGGAGACATAAGTTCCATCCCTGGCCTGGGAAGATCCCGCATGCTCTTCCATAGAGAGGGTCATGGCTAAGTCTTTCATCACTGTTGAATCTTTGCTTATTTGTCAGCTTTCCAATAAAACCTAAACTGACCACCCTATTTAACATTGCAACCCTAGTACTGTTTCAAGATTCTACATGCATCTCACGTTACTCTATTTACTCTATTTGTCCATAGCACATATAAATCATGTTATTTTCTGATGTTCACCTGTTTATTATGCCTACTATTCACTGTTAGTCCCCTGACCCCACACACCCCACCCCTGACTGGAAAGTATTCTCAGGGAGGGCACTTTTTTTTTTAATTTTATTTATTAATCAATGTGCCATAAATCCTGAGAACCATTCCTAAACATAGAAAGCATTCAATAAGTATTTATTGTTTGAGAACACAATAAACAATCTCAGAGATATCCCCATAAATGATGTCTAAGACTGTCTCAGAAAATCCAGGATCTCAAGAAAATCGAGGCTACACTAGGCTTTAGGAACCAGAGTACCTCGGTCCATGCCTCTCTTTGATTTTCTCAGGAGTCACATGTACCTTTTCTCATCATATCTATGCTTCATCGTTCTGTCTCTGTATATTGACTTCCTCTATTGCTTATAGCTAGTTGTGATCTCTTTGTTTCTCTTCTCCCTTCCCTTTCCAAATCATGCCTTTTTCTTTTTCTGCTGGAGAATATACTGGCTTAATCTCTCAGTATTTGGATTTCAGTTTCTTAGAAAGGGAATATGATTGATCCAACAAAGACATCTAACCAAGTATGATTAGCCATGGCTGAGATATGGGTAGGGCTTCCCTGGTGGCTCAGTGGTAAAGAATCCACCTGCAATGCAGGCGACGCAGGAGATGTGGGTACCACCCCTGGGTCCGGGAGATCCCCTAGGGAAGAAAGTGGCTACCCACTCCAGTATTCTTGCTGGGAAATCCCATGGACAGAAAGCCTGATGGGCTACAGTTCAGAGGGTCGCAAAGAGTTGGACACAACTGAGTGACTAAGCATGAGAGCAAGAAATATGGATACCATCCAGGTTTCAGCCCAGGATACGGAGAAAAGCAATTCCTGCTGATTTGACTTTGGGTGGATGACGAGAGTTGCATGTTAAAATGATCACTCTGGTTTCCCTGAAGGAGCTGGATCACAACAGGACGAGGGTGGAACTGGAAGCCACCTGGGATTGTTGGCGTAATGTAAGAGAGGAAGGGTGGTTGTTGTTGTTTAGTCACTAAGTCATGTCCAACACTGTGAGAGCCCATGGACTGTAGCCTGCCAGGCTCCTCTGTCCATGGGATTTCCCAGGCCAGAATACTGGAGTAGGTTGCCATTTCCTTCTCAAGGGGATCTTCCTGATCCAGGGGTTGAACCCGTGTATCTGCATTGCAGGTGTGTTCTTTAACACTGAGCCACTGGGAAATCACATTTGGTAGATAGAAAACCCTAAATGTATCCATTACAATTATCATTTTTAATATAGTATATCCCTATCATTAAAGTTGTGAAGATAGATGGAAACAGATTTACATTAAGTAGGGTCTCTTAGAACACATTGCTACTTTAAAAAAATTATTCTGATGCTTCTTTATTATAACAGAGCATAAAATATGGTGTCCAGTTAGCCTATTTAGTGATCTATTTGCTTAAATTTCAGTAGGTTTGCAAATTTTAAAAATGTAGAAGGACATCCATCCTCCTTTGTCTTTATATACATGTTTATGTGTATGTGTTTGCCTCTACACTCTGGTTTTAAATTTTGTTTACTTCATCCTTGCTTTTTGTTGTTGTTGTTAAAACTGTATTATATCATCAGTTCAGTTCAGTTTAGTCACTCAGTCGTGTCCGACTCTTTGCGACCCCATGAACCGCAGCACGCCAGGCCTCCCTGTCCATCACCATCTCCCGGAGTTCACTCAAACTCACGTCCATCAAGTCGGTGATGCCATCCAGCCATCTCATCCTCTGTTGTCCCCTTCTCCTCCTGCCCTCAATCCCTCCCAGCATCAGAATCTTTTCTAATGAGTCAACTCTTCACATGAGGTGGCCAAAGTACTGAAGTTTCAGCTTTAGCATCATTCCTTGCAAAGAACACCCAGGGCTGATCTCCTTCAGAATGGACTGGTTGGATCTCCTTGCAGTCCAAGGGACTCTCAAGAGTCTTCTCCAACACCACAGTTCAAAAGCATCAATTCTTCGGCGCTCAGCCTTCTTCACAGTCCAACTCTCACATCCATACATGACCACAGGGAAAACCATAGCCTTGACTAGACAGACATTAGTCAGCAAAGTGATGTCTCTGCTTTTGAATATACTATCTAGATTGGTCATAACTTTTCTTCCAAGGAGTAAGCATCTTTTCATTTGATGGCTGCAGTCACCATCTGCAGTAATTATGGAGCCCAAAAAATTAAAGTCTGACATTGTTTCCACTGTTTCCCCGTCTATTTCCCATGAAGTGATGGGACCAGATGCCATGATCTTCATTTTCTGAATGTTGAGCTTTAATCCAGCATTTTCACTTTCCTATTTCACTTTCATTAAGAGGGTCTTTAGTTCTTCTTCACTTTCTGCCATACGGGTGGTGTCATCTGCATATCTCAGGTTATTGATATTTCTCCCGACAATCTTGATTCCAGCTTGTGTTTCTTCCAGCCCAGCGTTTCTCATGATGTACTCTGCATGGAAGTTAAATAAACAGGGTGAAAATATACAGCCTTGATGTACTCCTTTTCCTATTTGGAACCAGTCTGCTGTTACATGTCCAGTTCTAACTATTGCTACCTGACCTGCATACAGGTTTCTCAAGAGGTATCATATCATAGTGCCTTGTTATTTTGGAGAAGCTTAAAGTTGACTACAAAATAAAAAATGAGAAGTAAAATAGTATGTTGTTAAATTCATAACAGAAGTTTCTTTGAGTAAAGTATTTTTTGTGATATAAATGAAACACGTTTTGAAAGTATTCCAACTGTGTAAAGCATGAACTTAGAGGACCTATTCCCTTGTAGTATGAATACTAAACAATCTGCTATATGCTCTTGTACCTATTACAAAATAGTAAGTGTCCCATCTAAATAAAGAAACATCAGGATGTCTTCCTATCTGTGCATTTGTGTATATTTGATATGGTTTGAGTCTAATACTTTTTAAAAAGTCAGTTATTAATCTGATAGATTTTAAACTGCATCCTTACTAAAGATGCTTCTGGTTTATTTGTGGGGGTATTTTTTAACACATGCTGAGGATGAAACCATTGTTATCTTTCTAGATATTAATCAACAGGGTTTACTTATTCATTCAAAAACCTTAATTTAGTACCTACTGTGTAGCAAGTCATAGTCAAGGTGTCTTATATACCACAGTAAACAAAACAGACACACATTTACATTCCAGCCCTATAGGAATATATGTTACAGTGCAGAGACAGACAGTGGAATAGGAAAATTGAGAAGCTCATTTATGAATGATCATTTATAAAGAAAATTAAATAAGGTAAAAATGTAGAGAGCTACTGCTGTGGAGGAAAACTGTAACTGCTCAGCATAAGACAAGGAGACCAGGCTTATGAGGAGGTCACTGGTTCTGAAATCTGAATAAGGAATACGAACATCCATGTGAAGGCAAATGCTTAGAGTCTGAGACAGAAAAGAGTTTCTGGTGCTCAAAGAGCAAAGAGAAGACCAATATAGTTTGTCTAAAAGAGCAAAGGAAAAGTAGTAGAAGATGACTTCAGAGAAGTAAGCAAGACCAGAGTCCATCATGTAAGGAGGTTTGTGTGTTTTATTTGTAAGATAAAATGAGAAGCCACTGGAAGATTTTGAGCACAGTAACATGGTCAGAGTTAATCTTTTAAAGCTCACTGCCTACCCTTGATTGTAGCAGGGGAAATGGGAGCTGGAAACTAATTAGGCAGCTATAGCAGTTTTGTAGGCATGAGATGATGTAGTCATGGCTTATATTAATAGTGAGAAATAGAATTACATGACTATATTTTGAAGGTAGGGTCCAGAGAACACACTGTAGTTTTATTTTGGACATACGGAAGTAAAGACACAAATTTGCAGATAGAGATGCTTTAAGTCAGAGTAGAGATCAATTGTCTCAGATATTGACACCAAAGTTATAGTCCCATAATCCCTATGGTACCCCTGATAGTGAAAGTGAAGTCACTCAGTCGTGTCTGACTCTTAGTGACCCCATGGACTGCAGTCTACCAGGCTCCTCCATCCATGGGATTTTCCAGGCAAGAGTACTGGAGTGGGCCCCTGATAACCTCAAATAAACCAAAAACACCCTTAGAAAGTATGAACTTTGTGTGTTCTTATATCCAATTACATATAAAGATATGTATATCCTAGGACATTCTTGAATTTTTAAGGAATTTTTCAGATTTGGGGGCAGAATTTCTCTCCCTGCATGGAAGTGAGCTCTGTGCATCAGAATCAGCTGGTACATTTATTAATGTGCCCTCACAGTTAGCCTCTCAGTAGGAAGGACCCAAGAATGGGCATATTTAATAGATGCTGGAGGTGATGTGTTGTTTTACTAAATTTGAGGACACTCCTGGGGTGAATTACTCTTTGCGTTCTAGAGCTATTGTGTTAAATACCAATTTGCTGTGTTGATAATATTAGTCCTTTATTTCTCCCCTCTCATCATAAAAACCACCTGTATTGTAAAACCATAGTTCTGTAAAGATAATATGGTTTGGATAAAACTGCCCCTTGATTTTGAAAACCATTTGAGTTCTTCTCCCATATGAAAATTGCCCTATCATCTGCAATTGTACATCCTTGGGGACTAAGCACATTTTACTAATTTGGGTTGTTTTTTTTTCCTTTGTTTTGCTGTATTAAATTTTTGTGGAGAGTTTGCTCCTGTGCTGTAATACTGAAGAATATCCAAATTCTATGCAGAAGAGTTATAATTAAAAACTGGATTTGGACTACTAGGCTTAGTGTAAGCTGCTTTGTACATGGGCTTCTTTGATAGCTCAGTTGGTAAAGAGTCCACCTGCAATGTAGGAGACCCTGGTTTGATTCTTGGGTTGGGAAGATCCACTGGAGAAGGGATAGGCTACCTACTCCAGTACTGTTGGGCTTCCCTTGTGGCTCAGCTGCTAAAGAATCTGCCTGCAATCCCTGGGTTGGGAAGATCCCCTGGAGAAGGGAAAGGCTACCCACTCCAGTATTCTGGCCTGGAGAATTCCATGGACAAGTTCATGGGGTCGCAAAGAGTCGGACACAACTGAGCAACTTTCACTTTCACCTTGTACACTGTATTTTGCTACCAAATCAAAGGTATTGCCTTAGTTATTTTTTATATGTTCAAGCAACTTGCCTTGGACAAGCTAGATAATAAATATTCAAAATGCAAATGCTAACACTGCAATTTAGGAGGCTGGCAACCACTTGCAAAAACTACCTAAATACTCCTACCATCTTGAAACTTATTTTTATATTAATTGGTTTGAAATCACTGACTTTGTTATCATTAACTTAAGACAAGTACAAAGCTCTTCTGTCTGTTAATAATGAATGGTGGAGAGAAGAGATTACCGTATTTCTACCCAAAGTGGCCTTACCCAATTTGGAAAGCAATGCAATGGCACCTATGACCATCAGATTACTCCACAAGTATGGAAGTGCACTTCTGTGATATTTAAGATTGAAACACTTAGGTGCAGGTAACAAATGTATCCAGAATATACATGTTTTGTGTATTATCTATTTTTTTTTTGTCCTGCACAAAGTCACTATTTCTGGCGATGTTTCTTGATTTTGAATTCTTTCAGATATGGGAACATGATTTCCACTTCAGCCTTATCATCAAAACTTGCATGTCACTCAATTTGCTTGACTCCTAAAGGTTTTGAAAATCTTGACACTTGTTTGACTACCAAATATTTTGACTCCGGTACTGGTAGTATGAGACAAATAACCATTAAGTCCATTTCCTATCTTTGCTGCTCTGTTCAGACCCTCCAGAGAAAGAATAATACTCTATCATGTATTAAGTATTGTGCCTGTTATTTACTTAAAATAAACAGTGAGTGATTTACCCACTTCTATATCCTTCAGAGTGAGTAGTTTTTTGCATAGTAAATGAACAATCATTTTCTAACTTGAATTGACCACTATATTTGGAGACAATTTTTAATATTTTACTTTTTATGTAAAATATAAAAATACAAATTTTTATTTTTTTAATTGACAATAGTTGATTTACAGTGCTATATTAGTTTTAGATATATAACATAGTAACTTAGTATGTTTATGGATTATACTCAATTTAGAATTATTATAAAATACTGGCTATATTCCCTGTGCTGTACAAAATATTCTTGTATCATTTATTTTATACCTAGTATTAACAGTTTGTACCTCTTAATTCTTTTCTCATATCTTTCCCATCTCCCCCCACTCCACCACCACATCCTTTTCTCCACTGCATACCACCAGTGTGTT
Organism: Madoqua kirkii; assembly: GCA_006408675.1. Taxonomy (NCBI): domain Eukaryota; kingdom Metazoa; phylum Chordata; class Mammalia; order Artiodactyla; family Bovidae; genus Madoqua; species Madoqua kirkii. The sequence continues at coordinate 38,320 of SJYC01076454.1, forward strand.
CTCTGTATCTATGAGTCTGTTTCCATGTATTATACTTGTTTATTTTACTTTTTTATATTCCACATATAAGTGATAGCATGCAATAGTTGTCCTTTATGTGACTCCCTTCGCTAAGCATTACCATGCAGTTCCATCCATGATGTTGCTGTTGTTCAGTTGCTAAGTTGTGTCTAACTCTTTCTGACATCATGGACTGCAGCATGCCAGGCTCCTCTGTTCTCCACTGTCTCCTGCAGTTTGCTCAAATTCTTGTCCATTGAGTCAGTGATGCGATTTAACTATCTCATCCTCTACCACCCATTCTCCTTTGCCTTGAATCTTTCCCAGCATCAGGGTCTTCTCTAACAAGTTAGCTCTTTGCATCAAGTGCCCAATGTATTGGAGCTTCAACTTCAGTGACAGTCCTTTCAGTGAATATTCAGGGTTGATTTACTTTAGAATTGACTGGTTTGATCTTGCAGTCTGAGGGACTCTCAGAAGTCTTCTTCAGTAGCATTGTTTGAAAGCATCAGTTCTTCGGTGCTCAGCCTTCTTTATGTTCAACTCTCACATCTATACATGACAAATAGAAAATACATAGCTTTGACAATACAGGCTTTTGTCAGCCAGATGAAATCCCTGCTTTTTAATACACTGTCTAGGTTTGTCATAGCTTTCCTTCCAGTGTGCAACCATCTTTTAATTTTCATGGCTGCCATCACCATCTGCAGTGATTTTGGAGCCCAAGAAAATAAAATATGTCACTGTTTCCACACTTTTCCGCATTCTATTTGCCATGAAGTGATGGGACTGCATGCTGTGATCTTAGTTTTTTGAATGATGAACCACTTTTTCACTCTCCACTCTCCTCTTTCATCCTCATCAAGAGACTCTTTAGTTCCTCTTCACTTTCTCCCATTAGAGTGGTATCATCTGCATATCTGAAGTTGTTGATATTTCTCCTGTAAAGCTCTTACATATTGTTACAATAGTGAAGTTTAATTCTTTCTTGTGGCTGAGTAATATTCCCCTGTAAATGTTTATCACATCTTTATACATTTATCTGTTGATGGACACATGTTGCTTCCATATCTTGGCAATTGTAAATAATGCTGCTGTAAATATTGAGGGTGCATCTATCTTTCTCAATTAAAGTAAAACTTTACCTTAACTGTAAATATCAATAGTCAGAATAATAATAGCCAGTAATCATTAAGCCAGTGTGCTAATTGCTTTGCAAGCATTTTCTCTAGTTCTCAGAACAAAATGAAAAATACAAGTGGCATTCTTCACTTTTCTTAGAGAAGCTGGGCTTTGGAAGAAGGCAGTATCTGAATGAAAACCCATTTGTTTGTCCTATTGGACCATGTGCATTTCTAAGATAACAGGTTTATTTTACTTATTTCTGAATAATAAATTACCCTAAAGCTTAGCAATTTAAAACAGCAGGCAATTATTATCTAATAATTCCTCAGAGTCAGGAATCACAAGTGACTGAGCTGGGTGATTCTGGCTCAGGGTTTTTCATGAGACTGTGGTCAGATTGTTCAACACTATGGTGTTGCCTCAGGACTCAGCTGGCAATGACCTGTGTATAAGCTCACCCACAGAGCTGTGACAGGTTCCTCACAGTGATCCTGCCGGACTAAGGGCCTCAGTTTCTCTGGTTGTTGGCTGGAGGCTTCCCTCAGTTCCTTACCACATGAGCTGTTCCATGGGATAGCTCATGACATGATGGAGCAAGGAAACTGAAGAAGTGAAGGGGACAGAGATGGAGAGAGAAAAGACAGCAAGAGTACGTCCAAGACAGAGGCCTCGATCTCTTCATAGCCTAATCCTGTCACTTCTGCTGTGCTCTCCATTCTAAAAGTGCATCTCTAAACCTGGCCCACACTCCATGAGGAGAGAATTAAAGCTCCACCATTCGTGGGTAAGAATATCAAAGAGTCAGTGGCTATCACTTTAAAATTACCACGGCATGCTTATTCTTTCTTGAAAAAGAAGGACTATATGACCAGAAGGATGCTGGACTTGGCTTGGGTGAATGTGGGTCATCTCAGACAGTTATTTAGTTTTCAGTACCTTCCACATGTCATGTATTTCATCTCTGGGGTGAACATTTAAAAATTCTATTTAAAGACCAGTCCTTTTCCAGAATATAATCAATAGTTTAGAAAAGAGATTTGCATAAATATCGGTCAAGGCTTTAGGCATTACTTGAGCTGTTTTCCTGTATAGCAAGATGGAGATGTTTTATTCCATTTTAGAAGCCCCAAATGTTAGTTCTTCAGCCTGCACTAATGAAGTCACTTTCAGGTTCTTGTTTATATGAGTTATTTTTCATAGACATTTAGAGGCCAGTAAGAGTCAGAAGTTCACTTTATTAATACACACACACACACCCCTTCCATTGTATTTAAGTGCATGTTTCTTTTTTTAATTTAAAAATTTATTTTATTGGAATATAGTTGCTTTACAATGTTGTGTTAGTTTCTAGTGCATAACCACGTGAATCAGCTATGTGTATCCATATACCCCTCCCTCGTGAGCCTCCCTCCAACCCACGCCACCCTTCTAGATCATCACAGAGCTCAGAGCTGAGCTGTCTGTGATATATAACCTCTCCTTCTCCCATGAGTTCACACGTCCATTCTCTTAAGCCTGACCTTTATTCCTGCCCTGCAAATAGGTTCATCAGTATCATTTTTCTAGAATCCATATCTGTTCACTAATATACAATATTTGTTTTTCTCTTCCTTTTTAAAAAATACACAGACTCCACTTTGCCAAAGAAGAGGCTAATGATTTGCACTTAATGGCTTCAAATTATTTGTGTGTGTGTGTGTGTGTATGTAAATATATAAACTTAGTCTAAGAAATAAAAATGACCTTTCAATGTTCATAGCTATTCAAAAGTAAATTATTTTTATTTGTAATATAGAGAAAAATATGATTGCTAATAACTTAGTAAATTGAATTATTTGTGGTTTTCCTCAAATAACATAATTTCAGATTAGCATTACTATAGCGTGTCCAGTCTCTTAAGTCACGTGCTACTCTTTGTGACCCCATGAACTGCAGCCCGCAGGCTCCTCTGCCCATGGGATTTTCCAGGCAAGGATACTGGAGTGGGTTGTCATTTCCTTCTCCAGTGAATCTTCCCTACCCAGCGATCAAAGTTGTGTCTCTTATGTCTCCTGCGTTGGCAGGCAGATTCTCTACCACTGTGCCACCTAGGAAGCCAATTTCAGATAGAGATACTCTAAAGCAGCGATTCAGTGTGTGGTCTAGAGTGTGGGGAGTACTGAGACCCCTTCAGAGTGTCCTTGAGGTCAGAGCTCCATTTGTAATACCAAGACTTTTTTTGCCTTCTTCACTTTCATTCTTTCAAAATGTACAGTCATGTTTTCCAGAGGCCACATGAAGCACATTATCACAACCACTGAAGGCAAAAGCAAACATGAGAATCCAGCTAATTTCTGTTAAGCCAATCGTTAAAGAGATTTCCAAAAATATGAAGCAATGCCACTCTTCTCAATAATAAAAGCATTATAATTATTCATAATAATATTATTTATATTGACATGTAATAGAATCATTACTATTACTTTAAATGAATTGATGAATTTTTAGATATCTCAGTGTCATTTTCTAACATGATAAGTATCATGGTATGACCCCACAAAAAAAGCTTTGGGGAGGTCTCTGTCATTTTTCAGGGTACAAAGGGATTCTGAGGTCAGAAATTTGAGGATGGCTGTTTTAGAAGAACAGCTTTATTTTTCAGCTATAGAACCTAAGTTCCAAAGAGAATATGATGTGCCCAAAATTCTACAGCTCATATGTGGCAGCACTAGAATGGAAATCCAGGTAGATCTCCTGATTTGGGTTATGCCATGTGGTTCAGCCTGTAATATTCATGAAACCAGCAGGAGATGCTCTGAAGCAATGCCCAACTATGAATATAAATGTTAACCTGGAAATACAGATACAGATTCCATTCTATAAAGAAAAATGTTTGCTGTTCTATTTTCTCCAGAACCCAGTGTTTTCCATTAGCTGTTGCCACTTACCGAGCTACCCCCAGACCTAGTGAACTAAAACAAGTACTGTTTATGACAGCTCAGGAGGCGCAGGCCAGCTGGGAGGCTCTGCTGCTCTGAGCCAAGCCCAGCCTGCATGTTTGGTCCTCACGTGCTAACTGCTGCAATGGGCTGAGTGGGTCACATGTCGCTCATCCTCCATGGATTAGCCATGTGCTATTCCCATGGAGACAGCAGGATTCCAACGGAGCCAGGGGAAACTGCCAAGCCTCCAGTAGCCCAAGCTCAGAACTGGCTCACCTTTGCTCCTTTGATTAAAACAAGTGGCAAGGGCAGCTCAAATTCAAGATGTAGGGAGATACTTCACTCACTCTTGAAAGGAGCTGCAATGTTGTGGTGCAAAGGAGCATGGACACTGTGAGAGGAATAATTACAGATGTATTTCCATAATATTTCAGAATAATTTAAAAATAACGGCATCCAATAATATTATGAGGTGCTAAATATAGTAATAGGAATTGGACTCAAGTCTACAGAAGATTTAGTTCAAATCTCATTTCTGATGTTTGAGCACTTACCCTCTTTAAATTGTAGCTCCTTCTGTAAAATGGGGAGAGTAACAGTTTCTACCTCAAAGGGCTTAAATGAGATGATGCTTGTGAAGCACTTGGCTTCACACAGGAAATGCTTTTAAAATATCATCCAGTTGTGATTTCAAAAATACTGTGCATTCATTGAGCTCAAAGAATTCTTCCTGACCCTCCCCCAGACGAAACAGCAATGCCATGTTGATGGGTGTATGCCTGCAGAGCAGCTTGTGGGCCAGTCAGCCCCAGAGGCCTCCCTCTTGCTCTTCACGTAAGCCGTGTCATTCAACACAATTCTGTTTCATCTCAGCAAATATACTAGATATCTGATATTTGCCACCTTTCTGCTCCAAGCCATCGTTACAAATTTGAGAAATGTGTGTTCTCTGTTTAAATAAGAACTCATAGTTGAGTATAGGAGGTGGATTCCTTAATAGATAACATTTAAATTATACAGAGTTCTAACAGAAGAGATTATGCGGGCACAGAAGGAGTTCCATATATGGAGTTTGAGAGCAGTGCTTTTTTGGGGTTTTTTGGTTTGTTTTTTAGTCAGGACACATGCTAATAATTCATATCACAGCTCAGCCACTCTTTTAGATCAAAAATTCTTCTACAAGCCCATCCTGACATCCTTAAATGTGCACATCCTCAGCTGACCTTCCATCACAAAGAAAGTACATGGAAGAACGGATTAAGATGGAGAAGCTCTGCCAACTTCCAGCACCAGTAAGCAAGGCCTGCACTTCCTCTGCCAGCCCTGCTTAGAAAGCAGATGGGCTGGTGTAATAGTCGATGGCATTTTATTGTACAGCTGTGCATATCTACTAAGGCATTCAATTGGCCTTGTTAACTTTAAACATCTTCCATTATCACTCTTGAGTTAACAAACACTTGGGTGTGACCATATCCCTTTTTCACCAGGGAACGTTATTCCATTTGAGCAAGAGGTACTGGCTGCTTCTGGAAACTACTGTTGCAAATTTGTTTCCAAATTCTATCAGCCCAGAGAATACTGCCAAGCCTCCAGTAGCCCAAGCTCAGAACTGGCTCACCTTTGCTCCTTTGATTAAAACAAGTGGCAAGGGCAGCTCAAATTCAAGATGTAGGGAGATACTTCACTCACTCTTGAAAGGAGCTGCAATGTTGTGGTGCAAAGGAGCATGGACACTGTGAGAGGAATAATTACAGATGTATTTCCATAATATTTCAGAATAATTTAAAAATAACGGCATCCAATAATATTATGAGGTGCTAAATATAGTAATAGGAATTGGACTCAAGTCTACAGAAGATTTAGTTCAAATCTCATTTCTGATGTTTGAGCACTTACCCTCTTTAAATTGTAGCTCCTTCTGTAAAATGGGGAGAGTAACAGTTTCTACCTCAAAGGGCTTAAATGAGATGATGCTTGTGAAGCACTTGGCTTCACACAGGAAATGCTTTTAAAATATCATCCAGTTGTGATTTCAAAAATACTGTGCATTCATTGAGCTCAAAGAATTCTTCCTGACCCTCCCCCAGACGAAACAGCAATGCCATGTTGATGGGTGTATGCCTGCAGAGCAGCTTGTGCACCAGTCAGCCCCAGAGGCCTCCCTCTTGCTCTTCACGTAAGCCGTGTCATTCAACACAATTCTATTTCATCTCAGCAAATGTACTAGATATCTGATATTTGCCACCTTTCTGCTCCAAGCCATCGTTACAAATTTGAGAAATGTGTGTTCTCTGTTTAAATAAGAACTCATAGTTGAGTAAAGGAGGTGGATTCCTTAATAGATAACATTTAAATTATACAGAGTTCTAACAGAAGAGATTATGCGGGCACAGAAGGAGTTCCATATATGGAGTTTGAGAGCAGTGCTTTTTTGGGGTTTTTTGGTTTGTTTTTTAGTCAGGACACATGCTAATAATTCATATCACAGCTCAGCCACTCTTTTAGATCAAAAATTCTTCTACAAGCCCATCCTGACATCCTTAAATGTGCACATCCTCAGCTGACCTTCCATCACAAAGAAAGTACATGGAAGAACGGATTAAGATGGAGAAGCTCTGCCAACTTCCAGCACCAGTAAGCAAGGCCTGCACTTCCTCTGCCAGCCCTGCTTAGAAAGCAGATGGGCTGGTGTAATAGTCGATGGCATTTTATTGTACAGCTGTGCATATCTACTAAGGCATTCAATTGGCCTTGTTAACTTTAAACATCTTCCATTATCACTCTTGAGTTAACAAACACTTGGGTGTGACCATATCCCTTTTTCACCAGGGAACATTATTCCATTTGAGCAAGAGGTACTGGCTGCTTCTGGAAACTACTGTTGCAAATTTGTTTCCAAATTCTATCAGCCCAGAGAAAATCATTACCAGAGGGCCATGGCCACTCTAAGAATAATTTTCTTCAGCAAAGAATGATGGTATATATTAAAAGTCAGCAATGTCAGGAAATTTCTTTCAACACAGGGCCTTTGCTTGAACTTGGTATTCCCTTTTATGAACTGGTACCATGGAGCACTGAATATTTGTTGGAAGGACTGATGCTGAAGCTCCACTACTTTGGGCACCTGATGCTAAAAACTGACTCATTGGAAAAAGACCCTGATGCTGGAAAGATTGAAGGCACAAGGGGACAACAGAGGACGAGATGCTTGGATGGCATCACCGACTCAATGGACATGGGTTTGAGCAAGCTCAGGGCGATGGTGAAGGACAGGGAGGCCAGACATGCTGCAAACCATGAAGTCACAAAGAATGGGACACCGCTAAGTGATTGAACAACAACCAGGAACACTACCTTTTTTAATGATTTTGAGGCTGGTACATGGGAGTAATATGTCCCAAAACATAAACCTGTGCAGGTTTGCAGTTCTTTCATCTTCCAGTTAAGTAAATGGCATCTATTCATCACTACTCTCTCAAAGGGAGCAGGAATCTGGTGGGCCACAGCTAATGGATAGCATGTGTGTGTGTGTGCTAGGTCAGTTTGTTTGTGTCTGACTCTTTGTGATCCCAAGGACTGTAGCCCACCAGGCTCCTCTGTCCATGGAATTCTCTTGGCAAGAATACTGGAGTGGGTTGCCATTTCCTTCTCCAGGCGATCTTCCTGATCCAGGGATGGAACCTGTGTCTCTTACATCTCCTGCATTGGTAAGCGAATTGTTTACCACTAGCACCACCCGGGAAGCCATGTCACATGTCAACATTTGATTCAGAATTTTTGTACACAGGCCACCCTTAGTAAAATATGTATTGAGGAGGAGAAGTGCTGGAGAGATATCAGACATGGTTCTTCAGCCTCCAGGTTAGTCTACTAAGACCAACACATCCACAGATCCTCTATTGCAAAACTGGTGATGAAGAATATGAATAAGGATTCAAGCACATTGCCGTGGAAAACCTCAGGGGAAAAAAATAAAAGAATGCCCACTGAAGGAAGATGAGACTGTGTCTTGAGAAAGGTAGAAGTTGAAATGGGCCCTGAAAGTATGCAGAAATGTGATGTGAAAGATAAAGCTATTGCAAGTAACTTCATAATTTGAACCAAGGCTAGGAGGTCAAAGTGTTACTCATGAAGTGGGCAGAAGACCAGCTTTAAAAGAGGTAGAAATATAACAAATGAGGCTACAATAAGCAGTTTTGAATGCCTGACTAAGAATTTGCATTTAATTCTGAACCTGCTGGGAAGGCCATCAAGAAATTCTCCATATTTTTTTAATCTGCTTTTTAAGGCATAGAATAAGCATCATCAACTTCTTTGTAAACAAAGGAATAATAGCAGCATGTTCAGTGTAGATTAGAGGAAGGGGTAACACCTAAAAGGTTGTTGACTAGTACATTGAGGAATATAAATAAAAGATGCAAAGATCTAATGCAAGAGTAGAATAGCATTAAATATTCAAATAAAGCTTGAATGAATACAAATTTGCAGAAAGCCTTTAGATGTAGCCCCATCTTCCTTTCTCTTCTATTATTGCATTATTGGTGAGCATAAGTCATAGATTATTAAAGAAAACCAGACCTTGAATAGTGGTGGCATCAGAAATTTCACCTCTTGTCCCTTATAAGAGAGGAAGAACTGGAGAAGACACTTTAATTTTGGAGCTTATAAAAACTTAATGCAGAAGAAACTTTGTTCTTCTCTGGGTCAGGATAGATACCAGACATGCCTTTCCTGACTCCCACGGCAAAGTAAATAAATTTTTCTCCATAAAAACTCCTACTCAGTTGCTATCCAAAGGATGGTCCATGAACAAACAGCATCATTTCTACCTAGGATTTATTAGAACTACAGAATCTCAGGCTCTACATACTTAATCAATGTTTGCATTTTAGCAAGATTTCCAAGTGACTTCTGTGCGTACTAAATTTGAGAAGCACCAGCTTTTTTTTTTTTTTGCTAAAAGTTCTCTTTTTTGTATTGCTTCAGGATTTAGGGCTCACGCATATGGGAAAATCAGGGTTGGGTGATGGAGAGGAATCCTAGTAACCATAACCCAGTCAAGTTCTCCTTTCAAGACAGAACCATTTTAAAGAGTTTAAGGCAGTGTCTGACACAGAAGGCTTTGTAAACAAGCTACTGTTATGATTGTTGTGGCTGTTTTTGCCTATTATTATTTTCAATTGCTTTTCATGTCTGAAATATTATTTTAATTGCTTTAACTTTACAATCACAGGGAAGATTAAGAAACACTTCATGGAGCTAAACTGGCAGAAAGACCTACCAGTTCACCCTGCTCCATACAGAGATAGTAAATACTGAGTTTTGCATTGAAATCCAATAAAGAAATGATCTTTAAAGTATAATATATGACATTTTGCTTGATTATGATTGGTTTCCTGTTCTCTTACATCATACAATTTGAATTTGAAAATGGAAATAACAAAAAACTCAGTTACCTCTGATGTGGGACAAATTCTGGGTCATGACTTGATGTCCTCACTAAGCTGCCACTAGGTAATCAAGTCAGACCCAACCTAGACCATTTATTTGAGGCTGCTCGAGGTCTAGAAACGATTTGGCAGCAGAATATTTGTGTCTGGCAGTCCATCTTAAAGAGCAGAGTGAAGAATAAGGTGCAATTAAGGAGTCAGAGCAATCACTCAGAGTGTCTTGGGAACACTTTCATTGCTGAATTTGAAGAGCTCTGGCTGACAAGTGAGTTTCTCTCTCTCTCCCTCTTGAAAGATCCCTGTAACTTTAATTGATTGTACTCAGTTGCACCTTTGCACTTACGTGCAGGCCTCTGCATAGAGTCCATTCTGATTATGGACTGATAGACTTCTAATCTTTCATGCATTTGAGAAGGAAATGGCAATCCACTCCAGTGTCTTTGCCTGGAGAATCCCAGGGACGGGGGAGCCTGGTGGGCTGCCGTCTATGGGGTCGCACAGAGTCGGACACAACTGAAGCAACTTAGCAGCAGCAGCAGCAGCAGACTTCTAATCATGGACACAGCATTAGTCATGAAAAGAATGTTTGCATTCTTGTTCTTATTCTAAATGGTAGTACAGTTGACTCTTGAACAACACAGATGTTAGGGGCCCACCCATCAACACAGTTGAAAATCCCCTTCTAATTTATAATCGGCTCTCCATATCCACAGTTCTGCATCCTCAGTTCCACATCCATGGATTCAGCCAACCATGGATCACATAGTACTGTAGTATTTCCTGTTGAAAAAAAAATCCATCTACAAATGGACCTATTCAGTTCAAAGGTCAGCTGTACTATAAAGCTGTTGCTGTGTTGAATCAATGGAGAAAGAATATAGATAACTACCTGAGAACATTTAACAGTCCAATTGGCAAAGTTAAAGTAAGTATCAGGAGAATAATAAATCACTTTAATTTTCCACTAGGAAAAAAAATAGGACCATTGATAATTCAGTTAATTCTTCTAAATGTTCTCATCAGCCTCTAGTGTTTAATATCTTGGTACAGGTTCATATTTTTGGCATATTAATATCCTTATAAAATGTAATATTTACATTTTAGTAGATAACAAAATAAATATGTAAACTATAACTAAAATGAGGAAAATCTTAAGTGCCATGTTATGTAGTTAGATATGTAAGAGTTGTGAGAATCTGTTCAGCTATTTCATAAATGTTTTTAAAATGGTATATTTTCCTCCTTAGATCTCATTTAGTTAGTACATACATTTACCAATATCTATCATTCATGTCTACATGCTGCTGCTGCTAAGTCGCTTCAGTCTTGTCCGACTCTATGTGACCCCATAGACGGCAGCCCAGCAGACTACCCCATCCCTGGGATTCTCCAGGCAAGAACACTGGAGTGGGTTGCCATTTCCTTCTCCAATGCATGAAAGTGGAAAGTGAAAGTGAAGTCACTCAGTCATGTCTGACTCTTCGCGACCCCATGGACTGCAGCCTACCAGGCTCCTCTGTCCATGGGATTTTTCCAGGCAAGAGTACTGGAGTGGGGTGCCATCGCCTTCTCCGTAGATCTACAAATGAACATATTTGTCCTTCCTGATCAGAGTTTAGTAACATTTCATGCAGTTTTAACTCCTCCTAGATAAATTTCAATAAATTTGTATTTTGGTTTATCCTTAGGCCATCTGAATTGATGTGGGTTATGTTTTAATGATAACAATTCAATTTAATCACTCAGTTTTGAGAACACCATGAATAAAATATAAAAGATGAATTTGATTTGCAAGACACTAATGAAGAACATCAGTGCATCTCATCCTTCTGATATCTTTTAAAAGATATCTAATTATTTTTTACTCATTTTGAAAGCTGTAAAGTCAAGTCTTGTGTATTTGCATATGTTTTCTTTTATTTTTTAATCACATTGAGAGACTGCTAAATATTCCTTCAGAGAAAATTCAAAGAAAGGAAGAAAACGAGTTCTGTGTTCAGCTAATCTACACAGTATACTGAGCTGGCTTTTGAACTGGGCCACCCTGGCACGTTATGGATTGTTGCTCTTTCATCTACAAAAATCAGTGATGCAGGAGCTTAGATTTGCTTTCCACTTGCAGCATTCTATACTTGGTTAACCCAAAATGAAGGCAAGAAGGTTGGGTTTTTAAGCCAGCAGTAGCCAAGGAGTATATATAGTATACTGCTCCATTGTGTCAGATTCCATAATCTTAAACATCAAAATAACCTTCAAATGTTTTGACTATCACTTTGGATAGTCCTATAAATGTCACTGAACAGCTAAGTTTTCTCACTGTGAAAATGTTTATATGTTTTTATGAAATACCAAAGTGGCTTGGATTGTTGCTCTTTCATCTACAAAAATCAGTGATGCAGGAGCTTAGATTTGCTTTCCACTTGCAGCATTCTATACTTGGTTAACCCAAAATGAAGGCAAGAAGGTTGGGTTTTTAAGCCAGCAATAGCCAAGGAGTATATATAATATACTGCTCCATTGTGTCAGATTCCATAATCTTAAACATCAAAATAACCTTCAAATGTTTTGACTATCACTTTGGATAGTCCTATAAATGTCACTGAACAGCTAAGTTTTCTCACTGTGAAAATGTTTATATGTTTTTATGAAATACCAAAGTGGCATGTAACTACATACACATTTTCGTTTATTTTAAATAATTCTTATTTAAAAAGAAAATATTAGTTAAATTTTTGAGCACTATCTACCAGGTACTTTTCTAAAGTGTTTAACTTTTCTAAAGTGCTTAACAACTCTGAGACATAGATATTACTATTATTATCTTAATTTTCGTATGAGAAAATTGAGGATCAAGAGAGGTTAGGTAACTTCAGTTCAGTCACTTAGTCGTGTCCGACTCTTAGTGACCCCGTGGACGGCAGCGTGCCAGGCTTCTCTGTCCATCACCAACTCCCAGAGCTTGCTCAAACTCCCATCCATTGAGTCAGTGATGCCATCCAACCATCTCATCCTCTGTCATCCCTTCTCTTCCTGCCTTCAGTCTTGCCCAGCATCAGGGTCTTTTCCAATGAGTCAATTCTTTGCATCAGGAGGCCAAAGTATTGGAGTTTCAGTTTCAGCATCAGTCCTTCCAATGCATATTCAGGACTGATTTCCTTTAGGGTGAACTGGTTGGATCTCCTTGCAGCCCAAGGGACTCTCAAGAGTCTTCTCCAACACCACACTTCACAAGCATCAATTCTTTGGCACTCAGCTTTCTTTATAGTCCAACTCTCACATCCATACATGACTACTGGAAAAACCATAGCCTTGACTAGATGGACCTTTGTCAGCAAAGTAATGTCTCTGCTTTTTAATATGCTGTCTACTTTGATCATAGCTCTTTTCCCTAGGAATAAGCGTCTTTTAATTTCATGGCTGCAGTCACCATCTGCAGTGATTTTGGAGCCCAAGAAAATAAAGTCTCTCACTCTTTCCCCATCTATTTGCCATGAAGTGATGGGACTGGATGCCATGATCTCAGTTCTTTGAATGTTGAGTTTTAAGCCAGCTTGTTCATTCTCCTTTTTCACTTTCAAGAGGCTCTTTACTTCTTTGCTTTCTGCCATAAGGGTGGTGCCATCTGCATATCTGAGGTTATTGATATTTCTTCTAGCAATCTTGATTGCATCTTGCCTGTCATGAAGATTGCATCTTCATCCAGCCTGGCATTTTACTTGATGTACTCTGCATATAAGTTTAATAAACAGGGTGATAATACACAGGCTTGACATACTCATTTCCCGATTTTGGAACCAGTTTGTTGTTCCATGTCCAGTTCTAACTGTTGCTTCTTGACCTGCAATGCAGATTGCTCTGGAGGCTGATAAGGTGGTAACTTGCTCAACTAATATATAAGGAGAAATGTATAATGAAGTATTTTACTTGATGTACTCTGCATATAAGTTTAATAAACAGGGTGATAATACACAGGCTTGACATACTCATTTCCCGATTTTGGAACCAGTTTGTTGTTCCATGTCCAGTTCTAACTGTTGCTTCTTGACCTGCAATGCAGATTGCTCTGGAGGCTGATAAGGTGGTAACTTGCTCAACTAATATATAAGGAGAAATGTATAATGAAGGATTTTTCTGTTATACTCAAGGGCTATGTCATCATCAGGAGACTTTTATTGAATTCACTCAGAAGATATTTATTTAAGGCCAGGTACTCTATGTGCCAGGTACTCTGCTAAAATCAAGAGACAGTTATGTCTCTTCACAGTGCCAATCATCTGGATATACAACGATTGTTCAAATCCATATATATATATATACGT